>QNQO01002938.1:0-83457 GCA_003290165.1 Berberis thunbergii | reverse complement strand
TTCGAAAACATTTTCAAGTAATTCAATTGTGTTTATTAGATAACTCATATTAATACAATTTTCATGTTTTGATGAGCTTGAAAATCAGTTTCAATTAAGGGTTTAAATTAGTCGAAAGTTGCCCTATTTTCCATTTTTTCATTTGAGTTTGTCTATTATGCATATTTATCGAGTTGGATTTAAAGATTTCGACTTTGAAGGGATTTTGAGATTTTTTATTGAAAGGGAGGATTTGCAAGAGATTTTGAAAAAATTTCGAAAAGAGAAGGGAAGGAAAACCATTGTAAATTTGAATATTGAGAAAAAAAAATGGAGATTTTTGTTTATATATGTGGTGTGAAATGTATAAAAAAATTTTAAAAATAAAAAAAATTCAAAGGTGAGGGAAGAAAGATGAATTGGTAGTGCAAGATAGGCGTTGCAGAAATTAAATATGTTGAGGCTGAAAAATGGTACAGTTTTAACTGATTTGGTGATATTTTAGTCACCATCATTTTTTTCAATATGGTGGGTTCCACCAACCGAAAGAAAGTGCTAGGAAATGGGGATGAAATGTCTACGAAATCTGTTTAAAAAACTAAACTTCTATACTTGGTATAAAAGACTTGTTTTACCTTTTCTTCAACCTCAAATTACAAAATCATTCTGAAACAGTAACAGAACAACCTTCTTCACTAGAAAGATTCATAAGGTAAGCTTCCAACTTCAAAACTGCAGACTTAATTACAGTATTATCTGCCACACATACTTACTAGATCATTTGCATACTATCTTCGGTTGGCAAGCATTAGAATGAGAAGTTTATGCATGTTCTTGTATTTCATCATTCTTGTTTTAGCCCATAATGTGTTGGGCTTGAACTCCGAGGGAGAAGCATTGATTTCCCTTTTGAATAGAACTACTATACCTAACTTTATTAACTTGAGTTGGAACTTGTCAGATTCAACGCCATGCCGATGGCTAGGAATCCGCTGTGACCATAGACAGAGAGTAGTGTCACTGAACATGTCCAATTATGGGATTTCAGGTAAAGTGGGACAGGAGATTGGGGCAACTAAAATTCCTTGAGACACTTGATCTCAGCATGAACAGTTTTTCAGGTACAATCCCCATCAGACTTGGGAAACTGTTAGTCAGCTCAATCTCTTGGACCTCTCCAGAAATAGATTCCAAGGCAAAATACCTGAAAACCTGAAGAACTTGATTCATCTGAGGCAGTTCTCTGTGCAAAGTAATGACCTCAGTGGTGGTATACCAGAATTCTTGTTTAGCTTCCCCCCAGTTAAGTTTGCTTTCTCTTGGTTCAAACAAGTTTGGCGGTTCCCTCCCGTCTAGTGTGGGAAACATGACAGCAGTTGCATCCCTGTGGTTGATCATAATCAGTTCTCAGGTATTATCCCAGATATGATTGGAAATTGCACAAAACTGGAAGAACTTTATCTAAATGGCAACAATTTTCAGGCCATTTGCCCGTCAGTTTGAGGAATCTTGAGAACCTAACTTACTTGGATGTCAGTTTCAAACAAACTAGAAGGTGTGATCCCTGTCGAGATGACTGTGTTACATCGGCTGAGAAACCTTTCCATGTATGACAACAGCTTTTCTGGAGTCATCCCTCAAACCTTCGGAATCAACGGCAGCTTAGAGCATTTAGACTTCACCAACAATAACTTTTCTGGTGAAATCCCACCAAGCCTTTGTTTTCAAAATCAACTAAAGGTTTTGCATCTAAGGCAAAATCAATTTCAAGGTAACATACCTTCAGAGGTTGGTAATTGTTCAGCTTTGAAAAGGCTGATACTTGCACAGAACAATCTCACTGGTCCACTCCCTCAATTTGTGGAAAATCACAACCTGTCATTCCTGGACCTCAGCAGAAACAACGTGAATGGAAGCATACCATCAAGTTTGGGGGAATTGTAAGAATCTTACTTTGATCAACTTATCAAGGAATAAACTTACAGGGAGCATACCTCAAGAACTAGGGCACCTTGCTGAGTTGCAGAAATTGGATCTATCTGATAACCGTCTGCAGGGTCCACTCCAACCTGAACTCTCGAAGTGTATAAACTTTATTCACTGAATGTGGGGTTCAATTCACTAAATGGTTCAATCCCATACAGTTTGAGAACCTTAACACAATTGTCGACCCTCATACTGAAAGAAAACCAGTTCAGTGGTGGAATTCCCGACTTCTTGGCAGAACTGGAAATACTTGTCGAGCTACAACTTGGAGGTAATTCACTTGGAGGTTATATCCCACCATCACTCGGAAAACTGAAGAACCTCGCCTACACTTTAAATCTTAGTCGTAACAGACTTACTGGCCAAATACCTGCTGAGTTGAGTAGCTTGAGTATGTTACAAAGCTATGATGTATCTTATAATAATCTGACTGGAGAATTAATACCTTTACAAGGTCTTTATTCTCTACTCGAATTGAACATTTCATATAATTCATTCACTGGTACAATACCAGATGCACTGCTGAAGGTTCTTCTGAAATCTCCATCTTCATTCTTGGGTAATCCCAATCTTAAAGTCCCTTGTAAGCTGGGTGTTTCAGCAATTGTAGGCCACTTGAGTTTGAGCTCTTGTCATACTGAACCAGGTGATTTCAGAGGGCTTAATAGAGCAAAATTATACTGATAGCTATTGGATCTTCTCTTCTCTGCATATTCATGATCCTTGTGTCCAGCTATATGATTGCAAGGGGCAGAAAAGTAGAAGAGCTCGGATACGAGTTCTTTTTACGAGTTTATCCAATATCACTGAAGGATGTGATGAAAGCCACAGATGATCTAAATGAGAAATTTATTGTTGGCAGAGGAGCACATGGAACGGTGTACAAGGCACAATTCAGCACTGATCATGTAGTTGCTGTGAAGAAGCTTGTCTTTTCAGGCCGTAGAGGAGCAAACATAAGCATGCGGAGGGAAATTCAGACAGTCGGAACAATCAAGCACCGGAATCTGGTCCGGTTACTAGACTTCTGGTTTCAAAAGGATTACGGATTGATCATGTATGAATACATGCCAATGGGAGCCTTCACGATGTTCTGCATGAGATAAGTCCTGCCCCACATATCATGTGGGATGTGCGTTATAGGATAGCACTGGGAACTGCTGAAGGGCTTGCGTACCTTCACGATGACTGCAATCCTGCCATTGTTCACCAGGACATCAAACCGAAGAAACATACTACTGGACTCAGATATGGAACCTCACATCTCTGATTTTGGCATTGCAAAGCTCATGGATGACTCCCCTGCTTCCATTCGTACCATCACAGTTATAGGCACTGTGGGATATATTGCACCAGGTACGACATTTACTAGTAACTTCCCTGTTATATGTATCACTCCTAGTATGAAATACGTGTGCTGAACATTTAGAGATTTAACATGTTTGTGTACAGAGATTGCATTTACAATGGCAAAGAACAAGTTAACGGATGTATACAGCTATGGGGTGGTTCTACTTGAACTGATAACTAGAAAGAAGGTCATGGATCCTTCAATTCCTGGGGAGATGAACATAGTGAGATGGGCGCACACCACCTGGAGCAGGAATAAAAAAATACATGGCATCGTGGATGAAGGCCTTCGGGAAGAATCTATGATTCCAGCAATTAAAAAAGAGATGAAAAAAGTATTTAAAATTGCCTTGCAGTGTACTGAAAAGGATCCGAGAAAGAGACCAACAATGAGAAATGTGGTTAAGCAGCTAAAGGATGCAAAACCACGTGAGTGATCTTGCAGAGATCAAAATCATAGTTTTGAAGATTTTATAGCTTATACAGACATGTAGAGGGAGAAGCCAACAGATGCCAATTGTAAGTACGTTTTATAATAGGTTTGTACTTCTGTAGATGGCACTGGTCTTTGAAAATGTACCTTTCTTTTCAACACAATAAAAACTGCATTCACACAAATTTTTTAAAGTACTGTGTTGGGATGTTTGGATATTCAAAAGTAAATTATTATTATTCAGTCTCAATTTTAAAATCCTAATTCGTCAGAGAAAATGAAGTTAAGTCTGTAACTTGTAGAATTTTAGCATACGATTAGAAAACACATATATTGAAGTTGTGTAGTTGTTCATTTTTCTGATTATGTTATGTCGATCTCTACGAGTCACTAAAATATTGATTATAGAATCTAAAGACTAAATATAACTCAAGTTGGAAGTTTTTGTATTTATACTCGTAAAGATTTTGTACTGTTGTCGAGACTCGATACTCTAATTTATTGGGATTGCAACCGCCATCTCAGCAGTGAGATGTCTGACAAAGAGGTTGTTAACTATACCTGATATTCAACGAGAGATGATACTCATCTCCCTAAACTAGATTCCAAAGGACACTAACTAATAGCAATGGGGAAAAAAGTTTTTTTTGGGTAATCTTATTCAGAATTTCAGACCCAAATTTTTTGTTTTAAACCCCAACAAAAATAAATCAATTTCCTACATGGGTTCATTGATATCTTGTTATATAAACCCCATGTCATTTTTCTCATTTTTACTAGTTAGATCCCAATGCCAACACCTCCAACCTGCACCTCTCCAAAAAAAACCCAAACCCCAAATGAGCAAAGTGTAAGGAGTAAAAGCTCTTCGCACTCTAATGGTGAAAGCTCATCCACTCTAAGTAGTGAAAAGCTCTCACTAGATGATGAATGATAAGATTGAAGCTTTTGAAATTAAAATTTTATCAGAGAGAGGTGGAAGAAGACAAGCTTTGAAGAATTTTTGTGATTTTGAATTTGTAACCCTTGAAGTTTCAGTAGGGTGGTGTTGAAGAAGATGATCCATTTTCAAGTCAAATAAAAAATGCACGTATGATGGAAGTGCCAAACAGTAAGATGCTCCATTTTGAATACATCTGACAACAAAACCTACTTAGTTTTGCAAATTTCCGATATTGGAGTGGTTAAATCGTGCATATCAGCAGTCACTAAATCGTGATGGGTTTTCTTGGTAGTACACAAGTCCTATCACGATGTTGTGGTTTACAATTTTTAGATGTGATAGAGAATGTAGTTTGTCCCCTCGTGAGAAGGTTGTGAATTAATGTACAAACAAAATGGTAATTCGAAAGAAAAGATGTCGTAATAAGCCTTCAAAAGAGAGTGGTTGCCTATTCACGTTGAGATGTCTCAAGCAGGATGATGTGTCATGGGTTGTTAATGTCATTTGTGCATGCACCCAAGTTTAGTTGGTGACTTATTGACATTACTGAAGCCTAAAATGGATCTGTGGGCAATGAAGGTTTCAAGAAAGAATGAAAGATCACTTCAATTTTTCAGTTATGTATTTTTTATATATATGACATGGGTGGGTATACTTTTTGTATTACTTAATATGTTATATTTTGTACATTTGGTAGTATATGGATTGTATACTTTTGGTATTACTTAGTGAGTATATTTTTTGAACGACTTACTAACATTGTGACTGCACAAAAAGATATAAATATTTTTACAATATCAACTCTGTAATCTTCTTCAGAGATTTCCAACAAATGTCTAACAGGATCTTGGTCATAGAGAAACTTCAAGAATGTAATAACTAATAACAAGTTCACTGTCATTGCAGTGACAATAATCAGATATCTTATAGTATAAATCAAAAAAACTCTAATTAATGAACAGAGCATGGAAGAAAATTTTGACACTCTAACCTATTGAAAGGAGGAAGTTGATCGCTTGGTTCAGTATTCAGCAGCTTTATGCATTTTGAAAGCCAAGCAAAGAAATTCTGAAACTGAAAAAAGAGAAATTCCATATCAGAAAAAATAAAAATAAAAATAAATAAAATGTATATACATAGTAGTCTCCAGATATGAAGAATATAACATAAACATTTTATTTTTTTTAAAATTCACATCAAACATATTTTCAGGTGCCTACATTTGAACATAAACAAGTCACTATATAACACAGGCAGAAAGAATATGAGATGTTTCAGAAATAATTTCTAGTACATAGTAATAAAACATTGTCACTAAGTAAGAACGCTTCCAAAAGCAAATTGGAGCTGAAAACCCACGAATAAGTAATGTAAATAAAATAAAACAAAATTACAAATTGGGAGTTACATCACCATAATCAACAAAAGACAACCACAAGAGCTGAAATCATTATGAATGCTAAACAGTTTTGCATGATCCAGAGAGAGAGATATCAATCAATGTTTTTTAAGAACATAGGAGATTTACGCCTAAAATGTGTATGCCAAGGCTTAAATATATCTGAAGGGCTATGCCTTAATAGCATAGGACACCTTACATGCTTCAGCATTGAAGCGCACCTTAGTTGCATATTGTTTTAGTTGCCTAGCAGCAAAGTTGTGTTTTTTTTTGTTGGAAAGCAGCAAAAGTTGTGTTTTAAAACTCTAGAAGCCAAACTAAAGGTTTGATATAAGTATTCCAAATTTACACCATTTCCAGAATTTTGTTACATTTTTTTAGTAAGTCATGCATAAAGGCTTACGCCTCCAGGCATGAAAGGCTCCAATGCCTCACTTCATTCCTTAACGTTTAAAGCATTTGTATCAATTATCAAGTTTTTTTAGTTTTATTGTTAATACTATGAACATACAAATCATTCACTATTTTGGCTCGTCGTATAAATACGTATATAACTACCGATACAAATTACATTTTATATTTTCAAAATCACTAGAGTTAAGCCCTACATTATAAAATAATAATAATAATAATAATAATAATAATAATAATAATAATAATAATAATAATAATAATAATAATAATAATAATGATAATGATGATGATGATGATGATAAAAATAATAATATAATAACAATAATATTAACAACAACAACAATAATAATAAAAATAAATGTTTATATTCATACTTTGAACTTTGAACTTTGAACTTTGAACTTTGAACCGAGGCAGACAATATCTACCATTATTAATTACCAATTCATTCAATCAGTCACCATACAAATAGTAACTTCAACTTCAAACATTAAAACTCAGACTACATCACAAACAACCAGAATCAAATTTAGCAAATAAGCTAGGAAGAACAGGAAATGTACACAAAGACATGAGAAATCTTAAAATATATATATATATGGCTCATACACGTGAATAACGAAATACTTATTATCCATCTATCATATATCCATGGTTTTATTCCTAAACCCTTTCATCATTCAATAAACAAATATACATTAATAAACCAAATTATTTGAATGAAAAAATAAGTATATAAAACAAAAAATCATGTCATATTATAGATGTTCATTAATTATTACATTCATAAATGCATGAATGTAAGAAACTATGTCAGTGGTACCTAGTTTATCGTTGGTTTTGTTTCAAGAAAATGATTTGGGAAGTGCCCTAGGACTGCCCAAGGCATGCCAACATAATAACACGTGAGCAGCCCACATGTGTCCAATGAGTGTCATGTTGACACGGTGTCTATCCTGGACAGAGCATCCCAAAAGGAGTGTTTGTGCTTGCTAGATGCAGAAGATGAGGCATGCACCATGTGAAGAATATCGCTAATTAATCAACTTGAAAAGTAAGGTTCCCACCAGAATACCAGATTGATCACGATTGTCAGGATCCTGAAAAATCGTTCAATTTGTACAAGCAAAATACCAGCTCTTTCTGTTGCATTATCAATAAGCTTCTAATCAAGCCCAATTCCTCGAAAGTGAGCTCACCATCTTGAAAGGCATCTTGGTTCTCCAATTCGAAATTCAATCATTTCTGCTGCTGGCAGCACAACCCAATCATTAAAATCATTTGCTGGTGTGAATATACTGATTTAAGAAACACTTGAACTAAACAGCGCTAAACAGTAAACAGAGAGAAGTTAGAGGACTAATCAAACATAGTGAAAAGGCATGAACAGCCTCTCTGTAAGTAAGATTACCATAGTAATCAGGTCAAGTTGCATTGGCCTGGAATGAGTCCAACATTACCACCAAAGTCAAAAATCAAGACATGAGAAACTCAAATCAGGAAGTAATGAATAGGAAAACAAAAATAAGAGAAATTAAAAATTTTTGTTCAAAAAACCTACTTGCCTTATCGTATAGATTGTGAGAGCGACTATGAAAAAAGAAAACCTTGCAAAACTGACTTTAAAGTCTAGAACACATTATCTGATATGCATTTAGATACTCCGATACATTTCATATTGGGGCATATCATATGTTAGTGCATAGACACGCTGAGGAAGAGAATCAATATTAAGATATTTAAGGAGGCCTTACGAAACGATGTGTATCATATTGTAGGTATCTAAATTTTTTAAGACTATCATCAGTTATATGGCTTCTAGTCATCAAAGTAGCTGATATACTACATTAAGCTCCACTTATCTGAGCTGGTTATCAATCTAGGCACCAAGTATTGTACTTTTTGGTCAAAATCATCGAAGCAGTAGAATGCTATTAATCCAATACCTATTAATTATTTGGTCTATTCATAGTAATCAAAATTTGTTTATTATGCATTTCCAAATATGTGCAATTGAAGATCTAGTGACTGGTAGGGGTGTTAATTGGTTACTGAAAACTGACCGAACCGGCCCGAAACATAATCGAAAAAAGCCTAAACCGAGAAAAACCAAAACCGAACATTAGAAAACTGAAGTTCGGTTCAATTTCGGGTTTTTTTCACACATTTGAAACAACCGAACCCTTCCCCTTCTCTTGTTTTAATCCCCTAATCCTCTCTCTCTTATTTAATCCCCCACCAACCACTCTTATTTAAATTCTCATCTCATTCCAATGCACCCCACGTCCCCACCCTCTCGCTTAACTCCCCACTTTCTCATTTTCTTAATGCCCCATTCAGAGAAAGAGTTGAAAAAACCTACCTTCTCTATCTTATTTAAGCCACACACACCTCTCCCCACCTACCCAACTTCTCTTTCTTTATTAATGTCTTCTTTCTCTTTTTTAACTCTCTTTCTCTTTCTTTCTATCCAACCACTTGCAAGTTGAGGAGGAGAGACAGAGTTTGACTCAATCTTGTTGAAGAAAACTAAACTTTTTACTTGCTTGCTTGCTTGCAGCAAAGATGAGCGATGGCGACAACTTCAACACATCTGATTTGATAAAAAAACTTTCTTGCAGGATGAAATTACGAGACTAGTGGAATCGTCATAGAAGGTTTCGATCTTGTTCAGATCATCACATGGGTGTGGTGGAAATAGATTAAGATGCAAACAATGCAGTTATGGTTATAATTTTTTGTATGATGTTATAGCATTGTGTATATGAATGACATGGCAAAAATTTTTAATCTTATGGAATTATCAAGGGAAATAGGCAAGAAAAAATTGAAAGAATTCTCTATAGATGAATAGTCGGAGCCTTGAAACTCTCTGTGTTCATCTGGCATTTGTTTTCCCTTTACTGCTTTCCCTTCTCTCTCTCTTTATTTTATTTGTACTCTCTCTGTCTCTATGTTTTCCTCCTTTGCAAACCAAGCTTCATTTCCTTCTTTCCATTCTTTGTAGCTTTGATTTATTCCTTTGTGCTAGAGCGAACTAAATTGTATGTAGCAGCAGAAAATAAATAAAAAAGAATAAAAAGGAAATAACCGAACTCAAACCGAACCGATCGGTTCGGGTTTGGTTATTTATTTGATAATTGTGCAAACCAAACCGAGAACCGAATTCTTGATTTGGTTTTGATCCAACTTTGAACCGACCAAACTGATTAACACCCCTAGTGACCAAAGCAAAAAAACAATTCACTATCTCAAAAAACATACACAAACTCCATAATGGTTTTTTATTCTATATTCATTAATTTCAAATGGGCTCATCTTAAATACGAAGCATAAACACACTTGTTATACTCAAAAAAAATGCACAAGTGTTTAATTTTGTTAATCTAAAACTAGAATGCGTAAATTAAGTTACTAGATAACATGAGCTGCATGATAATGGAACCACTAGTTTTTAGAATAGTGGTCATTATGAACAGTAAATGGCAATTGAAGGCAGAGCATTATTTTCCATTATTGTTCAGTTATCACATTTTTGCACGATTTTACCCAGTTATTAATAATACAGGATGGCTAACAATACCCCTTCAGCAAGAGAATTCACAAGAAACTGATGAATTGCTGGACTAATACGAGCTCCACCCAAAAGGCTTAGAAACTCCTCCTGAGGACATGAATCCAACCCTACACGACAATAGAGTAAACATAAGGGGAAGATCAAATTATAAAAAGCTAAATATGTTTCGAGGGATATGCTAAAAGCCTAAAAGTAAACTATAATGTGAGTACTTAATTGTAAGGAATAAAACCAAACCATTGTCAACAATCAGAGATGCTAAAGAATCAAATTTCTCATGAAATACATGCATGGCATCTGACCATTGTTTAGACATAACTGTCAGTGAAGCCCTGACAACCTCAATTAAATCTTCAATGTTTGAAGCTTGTTGAGCCACTTGATGGAGTTCATTTTTCCTACAACAACAAAACCTCAACCGGTAAATGCCTTATACAATGTCAAAACATTGCTGATACTTAAAATACAATATATAAACTACTTTTTTAATTGTTCCACTGACCCCAGTGTATCAAATAATAAAGATTAGCATCTGATCTTGCTCATACTAAAGTTCGGGTCTGAATGGTTTAGGCCATTTTTTTAATCCTCTGTTCATACCAGAAATATTTAACTCATGAAACTAGTGGATCAGAATCATTCATAGGTCAGACCATACCACTATGGTATTTCTTTTATTGATTCAAACGTTTTGCATTTGATCTCGCTGATTTGAGCAACTCAGATTTAGAATTCAAAATAAGGAGAGATTTAATCTTACAAAGTGTAAAGGCTTAAAAAATTTAAAATTGTACTCCTTGTGATCTCTTATATAAAATATTAGAATCAATTAAAACTTTATGAGGTGATCTTTCCAAATAGATTCACGTACATAAGATCAGTCACTTCCGAAAATATTAGTCTAATCGGGTGGTGAAAATCGACAATCCAATAACTCTTCATGTAATGAACCACTTTTTACCAGGAATAAAAAATCAGAGCACGCTGAATTCTTGTCTGAGAACTATAGATGGCGAAGAGATCGTCCTCACAGAACAAATGTGTAGACAGAAACTTCTAGATATGGAAAAGAAGTTTTAGCGAGAAAATTATTACAACACGAGGTTTGGATCTCCTAATGGATGAGTTATGAAGCTAGAAATATCAGAATGTGCTCATTTTGGTGGTTATGACCCCATATCAATAAGAAATATTTTTTGTGATGGCAATCTCCCCACCATGAAGATTGTATGAACAAAAACTTAATTTATTTAGCCACTGCAGATGTTAAGATAAATTTTTTTTAAATGGAGAGCCATAATGGTATCATTATTAAACCTTGCTATATCATCTCTGCTACCCAGAGGAAACTTTTGGGGCATGGAAGGCATTTCTCAGCTGTCACCCACTCACAAAATGGTAGATCAATGGTCCAGATTATAACATATCTATCATATGCATCTCTAAATGGTGGAGATTATAACAGAAAAAAGGGTTTAGATTAAAACATGGCTATGAACAAAAACAACCAATGGTAAAGATTAAAACATTGTGAAACTAACTGTACAGATTAAGCCTCTTTCTTTTCTCTATAGTTTTGGATTTGTAATCAAAGGATGCAACTACTCTCACCCCAACCAACAAGTCGCTCGAAAATCTCTCGTAGTCTCACTCATACAAAATTACAGATTCAAGTGATCTCTTCAACAATCAGCAATTCGAGTAATTTTTCTCCTCTATGCGATGGCGATGCTCTCCACCTCTCCAGAACAAGGGAATCTACAAACGATGCATCTCTCTCCCCTGCTGAAGGTTTCAAAACTTTTCTCAATCTATTCTTCACAAGCCCTTCTTTCTCTCTTTCTAAACCCACCAATCAAGTTCAGATGACTACTTGTTGGAGAACATCAAGGACATGGAAGAGTTCTACAACAAGTAAGGGTTCAAAAAATTTATGAGGTAGGTTTCTGCTCTCTTTGGTTTTATTTCTGATTTTGCGTTACAATAGCTTTGGTTTAATTTGGACTGCCAGTAATGTTAGAAATGTTACAGTTGGTGAGAAGCAGAACTGATGAATTTCAAATGGGAATCAATCCATATCAACCAAGTGCACACACACACACACACACACATATTTTATGTCTCTTCTTTCAATTGGTTGCATTTATATTTTCATTGTTAAGGTTCATCAATAGGTCAGAGAAAAAAAAAAGTTAAAACTCACAATAGTTTGTGTCTTTTGAGCAATGGGATACGAATGAAGTCCATGCAATGAGGTTTATCTCTATGACTAAAATCACAAGAATAAAGGTAATGGTTATCTAGAATTTTTTGTTTTTAATCCTCCAATATCCTTCTTACTTGGAGGGCCACATGTTATTTTAAATAGTTTAACACTTTATATGAGTTTAATGATGTCACTATGGAGGAGGGATATATATGAAATAAGGTGGTATTTGAGGTGAATGAAAAATGGGTTATTATGCTTTCCTTTGATGATAGGAGGGCAGGGACAGTTCGGCTAGTAGTTTGTAGGTGACTACAGAAAAATTCCCATTTTGAAATGAACACCTCGAGATGCAAAGGATGAGTGAACTATGTAGTTTGGTTCATTTCCAAAATTTTGGGTAGAGCAGTACAAGGAAAGAGGAAGTTCCCATATGAAATTTGGCTAGAAGGTTTGAGAGAGGAAGTTTGCAAAAGTGAAGAATGTAGTATTTCTACATAAAAATACACAATAGTACTATAGTAGTTGAGAGCTGGGGAGAGAGCCATGAAAAGTATGATACTATAGTCAAATTTAAGTTTCTCAAGAGCTTTTGTAATGTCGCCAAGTAAACCAAATATTTTGTGTCGCAAGTTATCATAATTGGAACTAAGAATAGGCATGAAGGAACGAAAATATGACAAGTCTTCAAACAACAAAAATTACAGGGAAACAAAACACATATCAGATAATTAGATAACTTCCTTGGATTGACGATGGTGTACAATGGATTGGCGTCAGTCAATTAACTAATAGCATCTCCTTGCAATTTAGAAATTTGCATTAGATACGCAATACATCTAATGAGATGTGAAATTTTTTTCGCCAATACCATTTTGTAGAAAGGCATAAACAAAAGTTTGGAGAATAATATCATGGTTAGTGCAAAAGGATCACAATGTTCTATCTATGGTGTGCCCAATCGCAGTATATGACAGAAATTTTTGAACAATGACATGGGAATAGAGGAATCCGTTATAAAACTCTCAACCACGTAAAAGGTTTTGAGCAAATAAAGTAGTTCAGTTTAATCTTAAAAGTAAAATGTTGTATCATTTAGGGAAGTTGGAAACGATAGTAAGGGAAAAAAACATTAAAAAAAAATACAAATACAAACATGATCCCGTATGTCTTCGTTTAAAAATTATCCAAGGACGTGAGGAATATTCTAGACATGGCTACAAATTTTGAAAAAGTTGATAACAAGGCATAGAGTTAATGCCAGTTGAATTAAGTGGAGGTTCAGTCTGGGCTATCATGCAGAAGATGTAAATCAATGTAACCACAAAAGCAGAGCTCAAAAACTCAAACCATAAGTTACATTGGCAAGGAACTGTCAAGCTCAAGACAACTAGTTTCAGACTCGATCTCATTTGACATTACCAAGTATTTATATTGTACTTTCCAAATCAAACCAAGCAGTTCAAAACAACCAATCAAATTGCCAACATAAAACAGTTAAATGTATCCACTGAAACTCCTTCCGGATTTATATGCTAGTCTAACCTGACCATTTCTTGGATTAACAACCCTGTAGATTTAGGTTGAGGTGGTTGGAGAAAGTTGAAAACAATAAATAAAACCAATTCCCAAAGCATATATAAAAATCTCCAAAACTACTCTGAATAGATAATTAATTAGAAATAATAAACAAATCAAAATTATACATAAGGTAAGGTAACTTTCCATAGAAGAGATAAATCAGTAAACTATCCTCTAAGACAATATCGCCACTACAACATGCATCCATACAAACATACACAATTCGTGAAAAGATGTAGTAAATTCTGAGGAAAGCATACATGTAAACTAACAAAAATTACCTTGAATAATGAAGCATTTGATAGTTCGTAGGTGGATTGTTTGTACAAAAGTGGACTGGAAGAGGACTTTTGTATATTCTGGTACATGATCCACAAGCCCATAATGGAAAAAAAAAAAAAAAAAGGAAAACAGCCATTAGTCATTTTTTAAATATAAAAATAAGACCAGTTTAAAAGAAAGGTAATGAGCAGATTAAATGATACATATACAGATACACGATACATTGATACCCACACACGCAACTGCACCCAAAAATGGTAACAACCATTTCTAGTGTTTTCTACATTAGCAAATGCAAGGAATACCATGAGGAGTAAATGATGATAAGCAATAAAGGCATAAATATAAGTGCAGGAAATAACTGACACTATGAACTGAATCCAACTAGGAGAGGAACTGTGAACTCAAGCTGATTCCACCAAATTGAGGTTCAGAAGTGGAGTTAGTGACTCCCTGTAAGAAAAGTGTTCTTTAAAATACTTAATGAGAAAAAGGTAGCATGTAACTTAAGAGGCATGTGTATGTTATAGTGTAGCAAATTAGAATCAAGGATTTTGTAGTATTGAATTTATATCTTTAATTTATTAGGACACATTTTATTAGGCTGGTCACCTATTGTTAACAACACCTTTGAGGCCAAACAAAAGGAGTTCAGCTGTTATTTTTGTGTTTAGAACTGAAATGTTTCTTCTCCAGATAAAAGAGAGAGATTCAGGGCTAACTTGATTTTCTGCAAAATCAAACAATATTTGAGTAAGGACAGTTCTACAGTTCGTTTCCATTTTTAATCTAGCATTTTTATACCAATTGAAGTTATAATACCTCCCAACGACATGCATACTGCATCATTATTAATCATGCATCAAAAGGAAATGTCAACATAAATCACTGAGGAGACAGTAACAAGTGATCATAACCAGAATCAGACTGTGACACGCTTTGTTAACAGAAAATCATGTAAGATCACGTTACTAATTCAAAAATTAAAACGTTCCAATAAATAAATTCATTTTGCTTATGAAAAGATATTTTCTCGATGTTAAAACAAGTCAGCTACATTTTTTACAAGCATGAAAAGTAGAATAATCCAACTAAAGACAACCCACAAAATCATATATGAATAAAAAAAACTTCTCATCCCAAACTGGTTCAAGAACTTACAATTTTTCCTATTGGGAAAATCCCAAATATGTTAAAGCAAATACTTCCATGTTTGTCTCCACTGCACAGGATGTTTAAATGTTGATGTGAAGAATTTGATAATTCTCTAAATGAGTCTTCGTTGTCATCCATCAGCCCAATATCTCCGGAAACCAGACCAGGTATTCGAGGAATTCTTGGAGCATAAGGAAAGAAGCACAAAGTACGGTCTTGGTAAGTAAGGCTGGTTCCACTTTCATCCTGAACGAGAATTTGGAAACATCTGTCAGAACATAAGATGGAATACTACAGTAATATCATTGTATATTCAAGAAATTACTTTAAGGTTGAGATTAAGAGAATTTCATATATTATATTGAGAATATAGCATGTATTTATATACAAACTATTGAGGCTATTCTAGGAAACTATATCAATTTAGGATCTCTACAATTAACCTAACTGACAGCTATATACACACACTGTAACACTCCCCCTCAAGCTGGAGCATAAATGTTAATCATGCCCAGCTTGTTACAAAGATAGTCAACCCGAACCCACCCCATTTAAAGCTTTCGTGAAGATGTCCCCTAGTTGTTCTCCAGTTTTCACATATCCTATAGAAATCAAGCCTTGTTGAATTTTCTCACGAATAAAATGACAATCAATTTCAATGTGCTTAGTCCGTTCATGAAACACAGGATTAGAAGCAATATGAAGAGCAGCTTGGTTATCACACCACAATTTCGCTTTTCGCTGGTACTGTAGCTTTAAGTCCTACTTCAGTCAAGAGCTGATATATCCACATTATCTCACACACAGACTGTGTCATAGCCCTATATTCAGACTCTGCACTGGATCGTGACACAACGGTTTGCTTCTTACTCTTCCATGAGACCAAATTCCCACCAACAAAGATACAATAACCTGAAGTGGATCTTCTATCCATTTTAGACCCTGCCCAATCAGCATCTGAGAAACATTCAATATGAGTGTGCCCGTGATTTTCATACACGATACCTTGTCCTGGTGCTCCTTTCAAGTAACCCAAAATTTGCTTTAACGCTGCTCAATGATGAATTGTCGGAGATGACAGAAACTGACTGACAACACTGACTGAGTATGCAATATCTGGACGAGTCACGGTAAGGTAATTCAACTTCCCAACCAACCTTCGATATCTTTCAGGATCTTCAAATGGTTCCCCATCACCGGTAAGTTGCACATTTGGAGTCATTGGAGCACTACAAGGCTTTGCTCCCAATTTACCTGTCTCAGTTAATAAGTCAAGAACATATTTTCTTTGAGATAGAAAGATACCTCGTTTACTCCGAGTCTCCGAGTGACCTCAACTCCTAAGAAATACTTTAACACCCCCAAATCCTTCGTGTGAAACTGAGTATGAAGGAAAATTTTAAGAGATGAGATTCCTCTAGTATCATTCCCAGTAATTACAATGTCATCCACATACACAACTAACAGAATGATACTAGCTGTTGATCGTTTGTAGAATACAGAATGGTCAGACTTGCTTTTCATCATACCAAATTTCTCAACAGCCTGACTAAACTTTCCAAACCAAGCACGAGGACTCTGTTTCAAACCATATAAAGATTTTCGAAGACGACAAACTCGCCCTGACTCCCCCTGAGCAACAAAACCAGGAGGTTGCGCCATATACACCTCCTCCTGAAGATCGCCATGAAGAAAAGCATTCTTGATATCAAGCGGATGTAAAGGCCAATGATAGGAAGCCGCCATGGAAATAAATTACCGAACAGATGTCAACTTTGCAACAGGAGAGAGTGTCAGAGTAATCCACCCCATAGGTTTGAGCATAGCCCTTAGCGACAAGACGAGCTTTCAATCGGGCAACTGACCCATCCGGATTGACCTTAACTGCGAATACCCATTTGCAACCTATAGCCCTTTTTCCTGAAGGTAAATCGACCAAGTCCCAAGTACCATTGTCATCTAAAGCATTCATCTCCTCTATCATTGCATTATGCCAACTAGGATGAGATATGGTTTCACGAACAGTTTTAGGAATAGAGGTAGAATCAAGGGAAGCAATAAAAGAACAAGAGGAAGACGACAAGTTATTATAAGAAACAAATGAAGAAATAGGATAAGCACACTGGCATTTACCTTTGCGTAATGCAATAGGAAGATCATTGCTCGGGACTGGATCTGCTGACGAAGGAGCAGGTGCAGGACAAGAATCAAGAGGTTGACGCCTGGAATAAACCTGAATAATAGGAGGCTTGACTGGAGCTGGTTCCGAGACAGGAGCTGGTGCAGAGACAGGTGCTAAGGATGTGATAGAATAGACCAACAAATCATCATCCTCCCCCTGGCGAGTGGGAATGGGCAAAGACGAAAAATAAGGTGTGTCTTCCAGAAAGGTAACATCAATTGAGACCAGATATTTGTTAAGATTGGGACAATAACACCGATAACCTTTCTGAAGACGAGAATAACCAAGGAAGTCACATTTCAAAGACTTGGGATCTAATTTAGTGGCATGCGGACGAACATCCCGAACAAAACAAGTGCTACCAAATATCTTCGGGTCAACAAGAAACAATGACTTATTGGAAAAAAGGATTTTGTAAGGTATCTCACCATGAAGAACAGAGGATGGCATGCGATTAATGAGAAAACATGTTGTAGACACTGCATCGGCCCAAAAAAGTTTAGGAACATGCATTTGAAATAAGAGAGCTCGTGCTGTTTCAAGAAGATGTCTGTTTTACGTTCTGCCACACCATTTTGGGATGGGGTATCAACACATGAAGTTTCATGAAGTATGTCATTCTGAGTCATATAAGACTGAAATAAAGCTTGTGTATATTCTTTAGCGTTATCACTTCGCAAGGTTCGAATGGAAACATTAAATTGAGTTTTAATTTCAGCACAAAACGCACAAAACAGAGAAAACAACTCAGATCATTTTTTCATCAAATATAACCAAGTAACACGAGAATAATCATCCACAAATGTAACAAAATACCTAAATCCAGTTTTAGACAAAATAGGACAAGGACCCCAAACATCAGAATGAACTAATTCAAAAGGAACACGAGCACGTTTATTGACTCTAGGACTCGAACTAAGACGATGATGTTTTGCAAACTGACATGACTCACAATTTAATGAAGACACCTTATTATATTGAGGACAAAGCTTTTTGAGTAGAGGGAGAGACGGATGACCCAACTTACAATGAGCCTCGAAAGGAGACGTGACACTGGAGCAAGCAATAGAACTCGGTACCGATGTATCAAGAATGTATAGGCCTCCAGACTCATGTCCTTTACCAATAATCTTCTTCGTCATAAGATCCTGAAATAAACAATGATTAGGGTAAAATGAGACACAACAGTTAAGATGACGAGTAAGCTGGCTTACAGAGAGCAAATTAAAGGATAAATTAGGTAAATGTAAGACAGAAGACAGAGATAGCAAAGGGGTAGGATTGATGATGCCAGACCCGCGAACACAAGATGGTGACCCATCGGCTAAAGTGACGGTAGAAGTAAAAGCATTGGATTGAAAAGAAGAAAATATACTAGAATTACCTGTCATATGATTGTGGCACCAGAATCAATGACCTACTTGGAGGATGATGAAAGAAGACAAACATCGGGTTTACCTGAATCGGCAATAGTTGTGACAGAAGGAGAGGAAGACTTGAATGATTCCTGATACTTTGAGAACTTGGCAAATTCATCAGCAGAGATAAGGACTGATTTGTCAGAGGCATTAGAAGTGATCGCAACATGAGCTGAGTGTTTTTGCCGGTTTTTAAACTGTAGTTTTCTACAGTCAAACTTGGTATGGACCGGCTTCTTACAATAGTTGCAAATAATACTTTCAGAATCCGGCGTGCGAGTTTCAAACCCTTGTGAGCTGCCTCCTTTGTGTCCACTGTGATTAGACGGTCTCCTAAGCACATAGTTGTTATTTCGACTTATCAAAGCACCACTAAGCGGAACAGTGAGAGTACTCTCGGTGCGGAGAACACGACTAAAGACATCTTGTAAAGAGGAGATATCAGACACAGAGAGAATTTGTGCCTTAGCATAATCAAATTCAGGAGAAAGCCCTGCTAGAAAACTCATGATAGCCATTTGCTCCCGTTGGCGTTGTTGAACCTTCACATCAGGGCTAAATGGCAGCAACATATTAAGCTCCTCATACGTTTTCTTAAATGCCATAAAGTAGTTGATAAGGGACTGATCTTGTTTTTCCACACGGTAGAATGCTTGGCAAACCTGATACATGCGAGAGAGATTCCCTTTCCCAGAGTACAAAAATTCCAAATAATCCATTAGTTCTTTAACAAATTCACAATGATTGATCAAGCCAATTACCTCACTATCAATAGAATTTCGAATCTGAAGAACAAGCGAGCATCTTCCCTGAGCTAGGTCTGTCGTGAATCCTCAGGAGGATCATTAGTTAAATGGTCATCTTTGTCAATACTTCGCAAATAAAGACGAACAGTCTTACTCCAGTTGTGATAATTCGAACCATTTAACTTATGGTCCGTAATTTTAGACATCACAAGAATCAGATCAGATACAACTACTGACTTTGTCTCAGCCATAACAGGTCAAATAGGTCAGAACTCGAAATTAAAACCTCCAAAATCAAATTTTACAAATGGGGTTGTCAGAAATCGTGCAAAATCTCCCCCAAATCAAGAGAAATCAGGAAAGATGCTTGAAAAGCGGACAAACAGAGGATGGATCGACTGGAATAGCAGTTTCGATCGACTGGATCGACTGGAAGAGACGATCGACTGGAAGAGTCGATCGGTGACTGGAAGGGTCGAACGACGGCTGGAAGGGTCAATCGACGTCGAACGGAGGCTGGAAGGGTCGATCGACTTCGATCGATGGCTGAAAGAGTCGATCGACTTCGATCGGTGACTGGAGGGTCGAAGTCGACGCCTGTTGGAGGGTCAAACGACTTCTAGGAGGGTCAAAAGTCGCCTGTGAGAGTTGATCTGTTGCTGGAAAAGTCGAACAGTCTTTGACCGGTGCCTGGGAAGATAGATCAGTGGCCTGGGAGTCGATCTGTTGCTGGGAAGGTCGAACGGTCTTTGACCGGTGCCTAGGAAGATAGATCGGTGGCCTGGGAGTTCGAACTGCGGTGAGAACCAAACTTCAAACTTCGAATATTAAGCCCTAACTTCAAACTTCGAATCTTAATCTCAAACCCTAACCTGGCTCTGATACCATGTAATCAGAGATTAAGATAATACTATTTTTCATATATTATATTGAGAATATAGCATGTATTTATATACAAACTATTGAGGCTATTCTAGGAACTATATCAATTTAGGATCTCTACAATTAACCTAATTGACAGCTATATACACACACTGTAACAAAGGTAAAGAAAATAACATCAGAAAACATTCGAAGCAAAAAAGAATTGTCGTAAGTATAAATACATACACTAGTGTGGTTAAAGCGTTAAGACGTGTCACACTCTTTTGCGTCTAGGTGTGAAACACGACGGTCGCCTTGAAGTGAGCATGCACCAATTACACAACAACAACAACGGCAATAAAAATAATAATAAACTTTAAAAAAAATTATAAAAAACATTAAAAAATTTATATATATAAATTAACACCTTTTTCACTACTAAATAGTGAACTCCATTTTACACAATCATAAACATCACAATCATTCAATGAATAACAGATGCACAACATTACTTTTACAAATTTTAGAAACTTGCATATTTGATTCTATTAAAGTAAGGTGGGGAAGGAAACTGTACAAGGAAACCAGAAAAATACATCGTGATTCCATTTATATGTAAGGGCAGTTAGCTGACATCAGGGGATTCTAATAGCAGTATAGGTATTCAAATATCTGCACTATCAATCTCATCTGACTGGTATATACCATGCAATTCACTGTTCTACAGCTTGTTCCTGTCAAATGGATATTGATGAGCCATCTACTATAAAAGCGAAATTATTATCCATCAAGTCCATGTTTCTAATCAATCTTGCTTATTGTATTCTTTTCTATGATTTATTGAATGGTTGTGGACTTTTGTTGGTTCCTGATTTCGATTGTCTTATATGGTTCATGATATTGCTAATGTATTGTTGAAGGTAACAAACCACCATATGCAGAATTATCGTTCTTTTGCAGTAAGCCATCATGGACCATTTGTAAGTTCAATATTCATTTGAAATGGGAATGAAAGGGGAAAGGAGGACATACACACATGTAAGTGAGCAGACACTGAAAAACTCAAGCGCTTCAAACTTTATTCCTTCCCCTTCTGCTAACAGAAATGGGCTTTATATCTGAAAAGATTACATTCATTTATGCAATATGGGAAAGAGAGCAATACATATTAATAATTGAAAATCAAATGGACGTCATACGAGTTCGTCATCCTCTACTAGTATCCCAGAAGTAAGATGCAATAAGAGGACAATATGACAAGTAGCAAATTATATTCGTACCTCTACTGGTTGACCAACCTCCTGCCAATGAAGACAAACAACAGCCACGCTGTGAGACTTGATGCTTCTCAATAGTTTTCCATACTGTGGTTTCCAAATGGAACTTAATTGTTTTAATCATATAGAATACCTAGGTAAGTTCATGATAAAAGAAAAGGTCAAGACAGTGATAATGTATGATTAATGCATATGCATGCATATAGTAAGCAAACATTCTGCATTTCAAACATTGATTAGAAGTTTAGAACGTATGGTGAAAAATCAGCTTATCAATATAAAGGAATCATGTGAAACATTGAGAAGCAAAAGTGGAGCATTCAGTTGTAGTATTTATGATATAGTGAACAAAACAATGTGCATGCTGCCAGATCATGGTGGCCTTCTTGGAGCACAAATTAGGTGATTAGATAGTGGGTTGGCAAGTCCTATTTGTTTTAGGATTCTTTTGCACATATTTCCTTTATCAATGATAGGATAGTTGGCAAATATCTACCTTGTTCAGCTTCCTAAATCTATTAGATTTATTTAAATTAGATTTCTTTGTGTGAAAGTAAGTATTGGCCTAGGCATGTCACATTCTAACCAGTTTCTTATAAACATGTTCCCCTAGAAAGCACCGATACTTCGAAAACGCCATCATGGTAGTGACTCGGTATTGTACAAGTGTCGGATACCAGTACAACTCCAATATGATCTTTGAAGTATCGGGCAGTCAATGGGACATGGTCCAAAAAAATAGGGTGCAAATAGGGAGGGAGAAAAGTGTGAATTTGGCTTTGAAGTTGCTTGGGCAAACTTGTTAATCTTCATGTTGTGAGAATAACTGGAGTACTTATAGTAACAACCACTCATTGAAAAGGAACAAATGGCCCCACAACAAACTGAGATTTGGTGTGTGTACCCACGACTAGGATGTGGGATCCCGGAAGATATGCATTTTATTCATTGGATGGTAGTGGCATACTTGAGATTGCAGATCTCTCTACCGATGAACAAGATTTGGAGGGTGTTCTTTTTTAAGATATTGATGTGGCAGCCTGGCTGGAGATGATGTTGGTGATGAAGGAGCTCACAGCTGGAAGTTTGCAAGACTAGGATGGGATAGAATACTTTTTTGTGGGATATGAATGCTTAAGATGCATTAATTTTTTGCTTATGAGCTATGTAACAACAACACAGATTACCAAGTATCGATATCCGACACAAATACGAGGTGTCAGACACATCGTCCTAAAAAACACAATACAAATATGTTAGGGGCGTGCTTGTATATTTTAGTATTATTTTTTTTCAACAATAAGTTTTAAACTCACTTGTAGTTCAATATTTCAATGTTGCTATGTGTGCATTACTAACTTGCCATAATATACTTATAAAATTTGTAAAGAATTGAAACTTTTCAAAGATATGTGAGATGATGATCTGAGTGTGAAGTATTTGTGAGTGGTGACACGCATTTTTTTGTATAAATCAAGGTTTTTAAATTTGGAAGCGTGACGCAAGGCAGGTTTTCTGGAAAAAAAAAAACAAAGCGTGCGTGAGGCATAAGCTTCGTGAAAATGTGCATTTAAATTACAATAAAGATAAAAATGCAATAACTAAAAAAATAAAGATAACTCATAATTCCTCATCCAAAAAAAATTAGTTGCATATAAATTACATATCAAACTTGCAAGCAAATTTAAGTCGAGTAGCCAAATAATTAGAATACACCTATTTAGAACTCATATTGCAAACCCATAACATCATTAACATGTATTCAATGCCAAAATGTAATAAAAAAAAGGCTAAACATCTAATCAACTTGGAGAAGAGCAAAAGAAGAGCAGCTTGATAATTATCAACTTGGAGAAAAATAGAAAAACACGTTGAAGGCTTGATTGATTTGGCCTTTGGAGAGAAGTGAAGGCTTGATCCAATTTGGACTGTGGAACGATAGAGAAAAACAGTTGGAGCCACACGAAGAATAGTGTGGGTTTTGACTCAATTGCACCAAGTTTGGGATTTTTAGAGTTTTTTTTTTTACTTTTAAAAAAATACCTTGAAAATAATTTTGCTGAAATGTTTTGAAACTATAAAAATGTGAAAAAACGTAAGTTTCTAAGAGTCGAGGCGTTAAAACATACGCATCACACAAGAAAACGCCTCAAAGAACTTTTTACGCTAAATTCAAGCGTCGAGGCGTGCTTCAAGGCGTATGCCTCGAACGTTTTTTAAAACAGTGGTATAAATAGAGTAATCTCGTTAGTTGTTACATAGCTAATAAGTGTTGACATATGTAGTCATGTTATTCTAAGTGTTATGAGTTACAATTTAGGATGTGAATGTTCATGAATTATGATACATTATGGTTTAACAAATGAATGACCAAATGACTTTGGTGTTTGCAATTATTTGTCTTACTAATGTAATATTTAAATATGTATGCTTTATGATTCAATTATTGAATCTATAGTACAAATCAGAATGGTGTTTGGGGTTGGAGATAAAAGACGTCTGATATTTACTCGAACATAAAGATCTAACGACCCTAGACAAGTTCTCATATTTCAATATTTCTTACACTCTTTTAATTTCTCTTAACCCTCACTTATACTTTTTCATCTCCCCCGCTTTCAATTTCTCATCTTTCAAGTATAAGTTTATTTATTTTATTTTACGAAATTTATTTTGATTTGTACACATAAATTTACAGTTAGGTGTTTTTGAGTATTTTCCATTGTGTGCAATTTCAAATTTGTGAAATGAGTGGCTTTATATTGTGAAATAAGTGCAATTTCAAATCTATGAAATACATTTTATATAGTGAAATGAGTGGCTTTGTATTATAACTTTTATGTTTTCCAAATCTATGAATAAGAGTGAGTGTGTTCATGGTGACATAGGCACATATGGGTTGGCATGTCATGAGATTTACCTAAAAAAATCATATCGTGCCAACGCACGGGGAACACACTAGTATTTTTACGTATAAAGAGTAGATACGTTTAAATATATTGTTTTAATGTTGTGTCTTGCTCGTACCCGTATCCACTTCTTGGAAATTTGACGTATCACAATGACCAGATCGTGTTCGTATCTGTGCAACCCAAACGTTCCCTTATTAACAAATATATATAGGGTGATGGTCACAATAGGAGGATGGTCTCAAAGAATGGCCGTAAAATTTACCAAGTCATAAGCCTGTAGTTGTGGATATATCTACAATGAAACCTCAAATATAAGCCATTACCATTGCTAGCAGACCTATTTGAATAATTTTAAGTAGGCTAATGAAATAATGAAGTGTTTGTTGCTTCAAAATTGAGAATTCTAGGTTGGATCAATAGCATTAAAGAAAACCCCAAAAATGCCCAAAGTCCCAAACAATCAAATATTTTAAAGTTACCTACTTCCACATCATGGAGTGATATAGTGCCATCTTCAAAACCAACAGCAATTGCTTTACCATCAGGACGCCAACGTAGAGACGTTATGCACCTTCCTGAAAATCATTGGGAACATATCAGTAAGTCAACAACCAAGAGAAGAATGAAAGGCAGCAGAGAATAATGTTCACTTGACAATTATACTATCAGAACCTAGATGGCCTCAAAGCATGTCCAATCATTAAGTAGAAATAACAGACTATTGATTCAAAATTATACATATGACTAGAGCTCATCCTTTAACCAGATTTCACTTGTTTTTAAGGGATCCAGATTTTCCTAGTGATGCACATAAACTTAGTCCCTGTGCCAAAAAAATTAAAGAAAAAAGTATGGTACAAAGTTTCAAGAGTAGCAAGTTTTTTTATGGATTTACAAGCAGTGAATTAGAAGGAAACTCCACTTTATGGTCATGCTATCTGAGTTTCTACAATTTTACCGCAACAAAAACATGCGTCAAAAATGCAAAGCTTTGTTTGAACATCCAAGGTTCCTTAGCAGAATTTCAAAGTCTAGTTTTGTTGAATTCATGATTTAGATTAGACATTCTGCTTCTGTTAATCCACATCCATGTTGGTAATGGGCTGTGTGGCTTTTTTCACAATCTCAAAACGCAATTAAACAAGGAATCTCTTATATACTCATTTCTATTCATAGAATCACTGATTCATTAGAAAGGATGGTAAGATGATCATGGTAAAGGTTTACATGATCAGTGCATTTATCTCAATGTGAGTGTAGCCAACAAATCATTTTAGTTTCTTTGCAAATCTACCATAATAATGACTGGTAATTATTTGCGCTTTCTATTAAACTAGACTTACAAAGCTCCATAAAAGATCAATTCCACTTACAAGATCAAGATAGGGGGTGACCAGACCGAGAGTTTGAACTTTTAACATGAAGCTTGCATCCATTAACTATACAAGGAGTATTTTTGTATGCTTTAAACTTTAGGTCCCATATTTATACCATCTTTGAGTTTAGGTCTTATATTTGTCCAGCTTGGAGTCTAGGTCCCAACACCACTTTGACAGTCAATTCTCCTTCCAGTAATTAGATGAATGTTTATTTTTTTTGAAATTATATTGACTCCGTCACTCCGGTATAAAGAAATTTAGATTTTAGGTCTCATGACATATACTAGTTTTGCATTTAGTCTTATAGGACAGAAAGTTGACGGTCAATGTGGTCTTGGGACCCAGACTCAAAGCTGGACAAATATAAAACTGAAACTTGAAGATGGTACAGATTATGGAACCCAAAGTCTAAATTTCAAAAAAAAATAAAAACTAAGGCATGTCAACACGCTGAACTTTATAATATTTATTTCGGTTTTCATTTTTCATAATTATTTGTGTGAACATAAACATGCAATCGCTACTATGTTAGTTCATATCAAATAAAAAGTTAAAAATGATCACAACTATGTTAGTTCAAGCTTAAAATGGCCAACTATCAAAACATATCATAATGCATAAGCATCCACAGTCCACATATAGCTCATAAATCAAAATTCTTACACATCATAAGTCCTAATACATAATAACATAACTCAAATATCGAAACTCATAATCTTCATTCTTTCCTTTTACCGTCTTTTGTTTATCAGTCCAATTGGCCACGAATGTAGAAAAGAACTTTGGAGAGGTTCAAACCTGTTATATTTAATAAGTTTACCTCAACAAGATATTTTTGAAAAAAATAACAAGTCCCTGAGAAGTGACTGGATTTTGTTGAAGTGTCTAAGGAAGGGTCCGACGAGTACTGTATTGTGTCTGTGCTTCCTAGCTACTATAAATGAATTCAATCATTTTTCTTTCTTGTAAACTACATGCTTCTCTGTGATCTCTACACGTACAAAAATGAACTAATTAACCTGTAACTGATTATCAACATTTCAAAAATTGCTAGTGATTACTATATTATCACCGAAACTGGAAGAGACATTTCATCAAAGGCCTGAGCATAACATCCAAAGATCAAGCAAGAAACAGTAACCCTAGAAGAGAAACGCAAGGAAAGTCCTTCGAGAACAGAACAGAAGAACAAACCTGGAGAGACAGTCCATAATCTCTGCCAATTGAAACGATGCAGAAGGATCTTGAAGTCCATAGTGACCATCGCCAACAGATCCTTCTCTGGATTCCACTCCGCAATCTTGATCTGCTCAACATCGATCGAATCGACGTGTGAAATGATACTCAAATAGAGAAAGAAACGGAGATTAAAGATGAAGAGAGATAATTAGAGTTTGTGGAGTGAGTTTGAAGAAAACGAACCTGAGCAGCGATTGGCTTGTCGAACTGAAGTTGAAACGGAGTGCTTGCTTGAACAACCTCCTCGTCGGTGTCCATGGCGAGGAGAGAGAGAGGGTGTGATTGGAGAAGAAGAGATGGAGATCTGAGTGGTTGTTGTGAGCGAATTTGAGAATGAAAGGGGAAGCGGAGATGAGTGGGTTTTTTGGGCGGGAAGTTTTTGGAGATTTTGTGTTTGATTTAGAGTGGAAAAAAGGCCGTCGAGAGATTGGAGTATTGGACAAGTGAGGGTGGCAATGGACCCGTTATACCATGGCCAACCCGAGCAATTAAACCATGGCCAAGTTGTAGATAAAAGCAATTTTTTTGTTTTTACATCTGAACATTGAAAGTTGTATATTCAAGACTCGCAATAATTTATTATACTCAATTTCTCGTCTACATTCATAAGTATTTTATCTATACTTTTTTTTTAAAAGCAAGCAGGGTTT
This sequence comes from Berberis thunbergii, assembly GCA_003290165.1. Lineage (NCBI taxonomy): Eukaryota > Viridiplantae > Streptophyta > Magnoliopsida > Ranunculales > Berberidaceae > Berberis > Berberis thunbergii. The sequence continues at coordinate 55,485 of QNQO01002938.1, read as the reverse complement.
TAAGACTCCTTAAACTTTATATTAATGAAAAGAAAGTAAAAATAGAAAAACTCAAATACAATCACTCGAGAGAGTAACTCCCCCGAATGACTCAAAATTTGGAAGGGAAAGGCCTTACCTTTTTCTTTGTTGTGGAGTATGCTCGATGCGCTTCTTGTTCCTTTTCCTACATCTAGTGGATCAACAAGGGCTTGGTGTGTAATCTTCATAAGCTTTTGAAACTAAAGCCCAGAGTTTCTCAAAATTTTCTTTTTCAATAGATTGATCTTTATCGAGATCATCATTTTCATGTTCTGCTATAGTTTTTTTTTTTTTTTTGTCGCTTCTAGCAGCTTTAATTTTTCAATTCAAAAGCCATCATATTCCTGAGGCTTAGATTATATGCTCTTTGTAGTTAGAGGTTCATATACTCACCTGTTATAGATTCTTAATTGTTTTCCATGAACAAAAAATGAATACCTGGGAACTGATTTCACTCATATCCACCTGCTTAGTGATTACTTCCTTATTTTCATCAGATTTTGCACAACTCACCATCTCCACACTTGGGGTACGACTTGGCTTTATAACTCGTTTGCATGTAGCTATCTCCCATCAATCTTCTGCGTCTACAACAATCAGTTATTTGTTTTTATTCTCTTCTCTTCAAACTCTCCAATAATTCGTAGTTTTGGTGTTAGTTCTTATCTGTTTTGGGCATGTAGAAGAAGTGTGCCCAAGCCTCAAGCACTGTTCACACTTTGCAGGACGCCAAGAATAACCGACCTCCACCTTTATGACCTTACCATCATCAATAGCAATTGGTATGACTGTTATAAATAGATTATTAGAGTTGACCTCAACATAAACCCTTACAAATGGCAGCCTAGTTCCACGCTTTGTAGCTTTGTCAAGCATCAGGGGCACACCCAATGCACTTGCAATCGACTGTAAGCTTTCGGGGCTACACCAGAAGAGAGGAACCTAATCAAGAAGAGTCTGCTAGCTATGTGAAGTGGCCCCATCTCTAGCGCTTTCATCTTGTCCTCCTCATTAAGGAATTTGAAAACAAAATATTTTTCACCATAAACTGACATCTTAACCCTCATTTCAATCCCCAAATATGCTTTAGGTTGTGATGAACGAAACCATAGGCTAATCGTTTTCCCACAATTTCCAATCAGGTATCACTCGCATTATTCCAATCACTTCCCATGTTCAGCAAGTTTAATATGAACCACTATTTTCCCATCCACCAAAGATGGAGGTACAAACTTCAATTTTGCAAAGATATTTTATTTGTTGTTGTTGTTGTTTTTTTTTTTTTTTAACATTAAAGCCCAACACATTATGTTGTTTGCAATTGCATTGGTTCGTCCCTTGTTAGGGTTTCATATGCTGGTATCACACCATTCAATGTCTCCTTGGACACATAGAATAAGGCTAGGGTTTTATAAACTCCTACCTCATCTACACCATCATCTATTATATCCATCGATTCTCTTCCACTTGTTGAGAGTGAGTTATCATTTTGTGATTTAGTGTTTTGCTTAGATCCTTTCACATCTTGTTTCATCTCTCACGAGGAAGGATCGATGCAACATCTCTAGTCAAAACTACATTTGTATTCAAACTAGGGTTTTGGGTAGGTCCTCTCTTGCTTCCTAAATCATCTCCACGATAGGGGATGGAGTGATGCATCTCTAGAACATATCCAGTACTCATCCGAGCACAAGCTCAACATCAACATCCATGAATCCATCAAGAAACTTGTGTGAAAACCTAAACCTAGAATATCTTATACGATGGAAACCTCTTATTGAATGCCTTGTGCCTCTCATGTACATTATTCATACCATGGTGAAAAGTGTAGAGTTCTCTAGATTATCTGGAAGATGGCTTGAAGCTTGGTTGGAAGGAGTTAGCAGGTGATTGGTGGATGGTTCATTTAATGCAAGGAGTTCCAACCGTGCTTATAAATAGAGGATGTCTTCTCCATTCAGGATCATCCCAATCCAAAAGATTCAATCTTGTATACCACTCTTAAGTGAGAAAATTAAATTGAGTGTGAGATATTGTGTTGCAATCTTTTGTATTCATCAAGTTTTGTTAATTAAAGCTTGATAAGTTACTTGTTGCATCCTCCTGATAATTTCAAGTGGTATCAGAGCCTGGCAAATGTACTTTTCACGGGAAGACAGTGGTACTATTCGTCCATATAGTATTGTTCACCCGTACTTCGTATAGTATTGTTCACGAATACAGTATTGTATACGTTACTGTTCATACTGAACTTCGGTGCTACAAGATAGAAGGAGTTGGCAGTATGATCAAGCTCACCAACTCTATCTGGGTGACGTAGAAACCAAGGATGGAGGATATTCTCTATTGCAAATATCTGCATGAGCCAATTGAAGGGGATGACGCAAAACCGGAAAGCATGTCTAATGCAGATTGGAAGAAGATGAATCGCAAGACCATCGACACAATTAGACAATGAGTGGATGATAATGTTTTTCACCATGTGTTTAATGAAACCAATGCCTACAAGTTTTGGGCGAAATTTGAGTCGTTCGAAAAAAAAAACCTATGCTTAATCACAACTGAGCAACAAGACGGGAAAATGTTATGATCATCCAGAATCGTTTCTACTATCAATGGTAACAAAATTTTCAATATTCTACTTTGGTTAAAATGACTAAAATTGTGTCCTGTGAGATAAACAGGAAATCCAGGTACATCTGAATATAATGACCAATAACTAAATATTTCATCAAAGGAGTACCAGTAGAGTTGGCAAAGGAATTGCTTAGAAGACCTTAGGTTGAGGGTTTGAACCCGGCTAGCACATAATTATTACTTTAAAAAAAATTGTTGGATGTTTCAGTATTTGGCAGGACCGCAAGCTCGCATGTCCACGAGCCCGAATGGAGAGCGAACCCGGAGTACGACCCTCATACAAGCTATTCCTAGAGGACAAACTCGAATACTAAAAAAAGGCTCGAGTAGAAGCTAGCCCGTAGGGGACGAACTCGGATTAAAAAAAAAAGGGAATCCGGAGGACGAGCCCGGCTAGAAGCTAGCCTGTGGAGGACAAACCCAATGAAAAAAAAAGGATGAACCCGACTATAAGCTGGCCCAAATGGAGACGAACCCGACATGGAGACATATTCGACATGGACATGAGACATATCCGACATACCCGAGTAGAATCAGGTCCAACGGGAGACGAATCAGGTCCGCATGCTCGACTAGTCAAACTGACTTCATATTGCTCGGACTCATGCAGTTTGATCGCGCTGACTTCATCTGGTTTGGACTCATGAAACTGACTACGAAGATTACTTCACCTAGTAAACGCAACTGACTACAATGTCACAGATGACATCAGATCCAAACTCACGGAATTTGCCTAGTAACGGACCCACATAGTCGACTACGATACGACATCTGGTTAGAACTCACGAAGTCCGAGTACAATAACTCATCACAAAAAATCTTCGTCTAGTCAGAATTCATGCAGCCTGAATCCGATGATTTCATTTGGTTCAAACTCACGCAGTCCGACCTTGATGACTTGTCACACTGACATTAAAGAACAAATAAAGAAAACTCTAATTAACAAATTAGTGGCCACACAAACGAACCCGCTAACTAAGGGAGAAGTAGTTGATGATACATGAAATCATCACTTGATCATGGCCATACACGTTCATAAACGCTGGAGAGTCGTTACGGAGGCTTAAGTTGTCATAAATATTGATGGACCTTTACGAAGGAGATAGAGGGAATCACTCACATCTCAATGAAGAAGGAGATTGTTACAATAAACGTCCCCTCTTCATTGCGTCATCCGAGTTTAAGTCACGTACACAACTGAATGGGCTCTCAACTAGGATCTCAACTCGATTCAAGGAGATATCGATCCAACTATCTTATCTACAATATGCAACTTTAATTGAGTTTTGTCAATATTTACATCATTCTTCCAACAGAGTTATTGACTTAAGCATCGGAGTGTCTTCGGCCACCAAAACGGTGGTCATTGACAGTCTAACAATTGTTTTACAAGTTAAACTCACATAAGGATGTTTTTTGGATACATCAGTTTGGCGCCGTCCGTGGAGATTTTTATTGTTGCAAAATGACACTCCCAAGTTGCTGGTTGGTTTCATTTTATCCTTCTGATGCCATTGTCGGTATGGTACTTCAAACATTCGTGCATAATGGAAGAGACTGTGCCCATCTTGTGTATCCACAGTCTCCCGTGTAGCATGTTGTACGTAGTAGGAGTGTCGAGGATGAGAAAGTTTGTCATTAATACTCGTTGCTTTCCTGACTCTCCCGCTTCGACTTGTAGTTTAATCATTTCCAATGGGTGACATTGTTTTCCACTAAAACCTACCATGGATTGATCGTTTGGTGAGAGCACCTCAGTGGTGAACCGCATCCTTCGGAAAGCTGTTAGGCATAAGAGGTTGGTCGAACTAATACTCTTTTGATTTTCCATTTAGCTATCATGACCGAGATCACGAAAGCATCATTGTGTGAAAAATTAACCCCATCAGTATCTTCGTTGGAGAAGGTTATAATCATTTTGCATTGTTTTTGCACGTTGTGTGGATGGTTCTTAGAATCTGATTTGTGTACGTAAGTTTCTGCCTATACGCTTTTGAGATCGATTGGATTGCTCTTTTTCCCCGCCCGCGATGTGCAAGACATAAATTGTTTCTTTTGCTTGCTTTTTTGAAATGATTGTTTCGGCCTCGAGTTCAACGAATTCTCTAAGTCGTCATTTTCTGATATGGCATTCAATCTCGTCCTTAAAATTGTGACAATCTTCGATATCGTGGTCGTAATCATTGTGGAAGAGGTAGTGTCTGTTCATGCTCCATTTATCCGGATCTCCTATCATCATTGGCGACCATTTGACATCTTCTCTTCCTGCCATAGCTTCAAAACAGTGCATTGCTGGAAATTTCCAAGATTGATAGATCGACTTGAAAAAATCATGTAGAGTTCAATACTTGATGAAATTCAAATATACAAATTTCTATGGATTTCTAACAAACCAAAGTTTTCTTAGAAAAAATCTAAAAATTCATTTGGATGACAGAAAGTAGTGCAAAGTTGAAGTGAACAAAACACTATCCAGATTGTGTATCTGCTACGAGAATTCAAATTTTGTTTCAACCAATTATTAAAGTTGAAATATAAAAGATGATCTAGAAACTAGACAAAATTTAGAACAACTTAGAGTTTTGAAACACTCAAAACATAACTCTCAATCAGTTGAAACATGTGTCCAAACATCAGTCATTTGCAGTAGATAAATTCCAGCACAGGTAGTCCAAGTTCAAAAATTCGTTTCTCACTAACCTTTAGTCCAATGAACAAATGGAAAAATGACCGTGAAAGTTCATGTCAAGTATATTTACCAAAAAATTTAAATAAAATAAAACATCAAATGTTAGATACTCAAAAAATTGCAAACATAAAATGCATCAGAATACCAGACTACAAATGTTATCAAAACGATGCAAATGCACCTAAAGTATGAAAATTATCCTAAACTAGACTAGTGATAAGCATTTAAATATGGATTTTAAAACTTGTTTTCCATTGCCCTCCCGACCGGCACCAAAAACTTGATCGATCTCAAATCATACCGGAAGTGCACGATTATCTATTGAGTTAGATGACGACAAATACGGATCGAATCCCACAAGGAGGGCTAAAATTTGGAAAACTAACTTTGAAAATCAACTAAAAATCCTTAACCTAGTAAAAAAAGGGTTTTGAATAACGTTTCTAAAGAACAAGAACAAATGTAAATCTAGCTTAAAATGAAACTTGAGAGAGAAAATCTTAGGGTTTTAGGGATCACCGCCATGGATTGATAGTGAAGTTTGTAGAGATTGTAGAGATTCTTTAGATATGATGAAGTTTTCATGTGGATGTCCAAATCTTCAAGTTGATATCCTTGATATCCGTAGGTGATGATACTTTGTGGGTTTGACTTCATGGGTCTTGGGCTTGAAGATTTTTAGTCTTTGACAATGCATGTGTAAACTTCCAATGAGATTTTTAGTTGTTGAACTTAGCCTTATTGTGTCACTTTGTGTATGATTTGAGATTAGTACTTGATTTTCTACAAAATACACATAATGTGATATTTTTATTAGATATTAGGACATAACAAATATAGAATTAGGGGCTTAAAATGTATCATTTATAAGGCTATCAAGAGTATATCCTGGTGACTGATGATGAAGAGCTAGAGACTTATGATGAGGCTCGAGCTCATAATGACAATGATAAATGGATGAAGGCAATGGAGTCAGAAATGGATTCCTTAATAAAGAATTAATGATACTATGAGTTGGTAAAGCTTCTAAATTGGTAGAAAAAACACTAAAAATTAAGTGAGTGTTTAAACTAAAAAGAGATGATGATATGACAAAGTATAAGGCTCGCTTGGTAGTCAAAGGCTTTGGTCAAGAGAGAGGCGTTTACTTTGATGAGATTTTCTTACCAGTGGTGAATATGACATTTAAATTTATCTGAGTCATCTTGGGTATGGCAGCAAACACGGATATTGAGATTGAGCAGTTAGATGTTAAAACAACTTTTCTCCATGGCAATTTAGACAATGAGATATACATGGAGCTACCGAAAGACTTTGAAGTCAAGGGAAAATAAGACTTGGTGTGCAAATTGAAGAAAAACTTATACGGTCTTAAGCAAACTCCAATATAGTGGAATAAGAAGTTCAACTCATTCATGGTGAGTCATGGGTACTAGAGAACTATTGATGATCCTTGTGTCTATATTAAACGTTTCTCTGAAGGCAAATCCATTATATTATTGCTTTATGTTGACGATATGTTGATCGTTGGTCAAGACGCTTCTATGATCGGGAAACTTAAAGAAGAGTTATTCAAGTTCTTTGACATGAATGACTTGGGGCCAATCCAACAAATTTTGGGCGTGCAGCTTATTCGTGACAAAAAACCCATGAAGTTGTGGCTGTCACAATAGAGGTATGTTGAAAGGGTGCTTGAGAGGTGCAACATGAAAGATGCTAAACTAGTAAGCTTACCTCTACCCAGTCATTTCAAATTAAGCAAGAAGTCATGCCCAAAAACAGATGAAGAAGATGAGAAGATGGCGGTAGTTCCTTACTCTTCGGTGGTAGGAAGTCTTATGTGTGCTATGGTGTGTATATGGCCAGATATTGCTCATGCAGTAGGAGTCGTGAGCATATTTCTATATAATTAGGGAAAGACCACTGGAAAGTTGTTAAATGGATTCTCAGATATTTGAAGGGCACTTCTAAGACGTGCTTGTGCTTTGGTGGTTCCAAACTAATCTTGGAAGGGTTTACAGATGCTAACATGGGAAGTGACCTTGATGGTAAAAAGTCTACTTTTTGGGTACTTGTTCACTTTTGCAGGGGGAGCAATGTCTTGGCAATTCAAGTTGTAAAAGTGTGTTGCTTTGTCCACAACCGAGGCTGAATATATAGCAGCCACAAAAGCATGCAAGGAGTTGTTGTGGATGAAGAGGTTTCTCCAAGAGTTGGGTTTGAAACAAGATGATTATGTCGTTTATTGCGATAGTCAGAGTGCTCTTGATTTGAGTAAGAATTCCACACATCATTCTCGCACCAAGCACATTGATATTTGTTATCATTGGATTAGAGATGCTATTGAGAATGAGTTGTTGCAGTTGAAGAAGATTCACACTAATGATAATTCTTCAGACATGTTGACAAAGGTTGTCCCCAATCAAAGCTGGAGTTTTGTAATAAGGCCGTTGGGATGGACTTCAGGTAACTAGAAGTCATGGTTGGTGTTGGGCATACCATGTCCAGTCCATGATGGTGTTCTACCATGATCCAACCCATGGTGAAGAGTGTAGAGTTCTCTAGATTATCTGGAAGATGGCTTGAAGCTTGGTTTGAAGTAGTTGGTTGGAAGGAGTTGGCAGGTGGCTGGTTCATTTAATTCAAGGAATGATGAGGCTCAAGTACCTGATAATGATGGAATTTCTATATACTCAGAAGAAATATTTTTTATATACTCAAGAGAAATGTGGCATCGTAATGCAATGGTCATCGATGACATATTTGTACTTATGGTAGCTACCGAACTATCAAAGGGAAATGATATTTGTAATGATATTGAACCATGTAGCATCTATGAATGTCGACAACGAAGTGGTTGGCCAAAATGAAAAGATGCTATCCAAGCCGAATTAGATTTGTTGGAAAAACGTGGTGTTTTTGGACCTATAGTATAGACACCCACATGTGTAAACCCTATTGGTTTTAAATGACTGTTTGTAAGGAAAAGAAGTGAGAAAAATGAAATTGTCAGATAAAGGCAAGGCTTGTGACATAGGGTTTATTGCAGAAACCCGACATCAATTTTGATGAAGCATATTCTCCGGTTATGGATATGACTACATTCTGATATTTAATTAGTCTTGTAGTATTTGAAAAACTTGATATGAAACTTATGGATGTAGTAACCGCTTACTTATATGGGGACTTAGACACATATATTTATATGAAAATCCCTAAAGGATTTACTCAACCTGAGGCAAAATCCAGAAATACTCACTTAATAAAACTAAGACGAGCTTTGTATGGCTTTAAACAATTCGGAAGGATGTGGTATAACCATCTTAGTGAATATCTGGGAAAAGAAGGTTATACTAATGATCCCATTTGCCCATGTGTCTTTATCAAGAAATTTATTACTAGTTTTGTCATAACAACAATATATGTAGATGATATAAATCTCATTGGATCTATTGAAGATATTATTAGTACTGCTAACTATTTAAAGAGCGAATTTGAAATGAAAGACCTGGGAAAAACAAAATTATGTCTCGGCTTGCAGCGAGCAAAGTACTAATGGAATATTAGTCCATTAGTCAAGATATACTGAAAAATTGTTAAAACGTTTTAATATGGACAAATCTCATCCACTTAGTACAACAATGGTTGTCTGATCTTTAGATATATCTAAGAATCCATATCAACCCAAAGGAGGAAAAGGAGGAGATACTTGGTCCCGAAGTACTATATTTAAGTGTCATTTATGCATTGTTATATTTGGCACAATGTACACGATCTGATATAACATTTTATGTGAATCTGTTAGCAAGATATAGTTTTGCACCTACTCATAGGCATTGGAATAGAGTTAAACACATATTAAGATATCTCAGTGGGACGATTGATATGGGTCTATTTTATTCCTGTGATTTATCTAACCGTTCTCATTTAGTTGGCTATGCAGATTCAGGTTATTTATCTGACTCCCATAAGGGTCGCTCAAAGACAGGTTATGTATTTTTAAACTGTAACGCAACTATCTCTTGGCAGTCTATTAAACAGACATCATCAAATTATCATTATGAAATTATTGTTCTGAATGAAGCAAGCCGAGAATGTGTCTAGCTCAGATCATTAATTCAACATATACAAAACAACTATCAATTGTCACCAACTCTTGATCAACCGACTTCCATATATGAAGATAATGTTGCATGTATCGTTCAGATGAAAGAATGATTCATAAAAGGCGATTGTTGCTATTAGGAAGTGGATCATCTCCTTATAAGCCTTTGTGACAACCCTTCCTTACTTGATGTATGACTATTCAAGCCAATACTTTCCCAACAGATCCAACAAAACATATTCCAATCAAGTTATTCTATCCATATGAGCTCTAGAAGAATAATGAAATTGACATAAAACAAATTCGATCTAACGACAACCTTGCAGATCTCTTCACCAAAGCACTACAAAAATCAACATTTCAGAAATTAGTGTATTGAATTGGTATGCATCGACTGAAACATCAAGATAATTAATCTGTTAAAGGGAAGTCATTATCAGGGGGAGCATTCAGAAGTATACTTACCCAGGGGCATCTAGAAGTATGCTGTAAAATATTAGTATGTTGTACTTTTTTTTCCTTTGACATGGTTTTACCCATTGGGTTTTTCTGTCAATATTTTAATGAGGCAACATTACGCGCACCCACCATCTTTCTGAAGAATGTTGTATATTTATCTTTGTCCAAGTTTTTTCCACTGAGTTTTATTGGCAAAGTTGTAATATAACAACATTATGGTGGACATCCAATGGAGAGTGTTATGATAGTGGTTGTTCACCTTATAAGTGGTTGTCCACTTTATGATGTGTCATCACCTCGTTTCCCTTTATCTCATCAAGGTTGAGGTGTCAACATTTTGTCGATGCGTGACATTATCAACAAGCTTAAGTCATCCTTTTGTATGTATTTATCATTGTGAAATGTAAAAAAGATGAAATCAAGTGAAGGTTTTAGTTGTCACTTATGTCTTTCTTCTGCCTAAGATTGTAAGAAATAGAGATTTATATTCTTGTACAAATAACCATCAATTTTTCTAGACTGTTATTCAACATTTATGATTCTTTTTAGCGTTGGCTCAAGTCTTTAGTGTTCACTCAAGCTTAAAGTGTTTTCAATAAACATGCTTTAAGAAAACAATACATGATATGTCGATTCAAAAAGTTATTGAAACGAAAACACAGGTTTTTGTCTAGCCATGTAATCCTCTTGGCTATTAATTTCACAGAGATGGACATCAACTTGATTGACAGAATCGATAATTCAAACCTCTACTAGATTAACATGAAAAAAACACGACCCTTTAAGGAACAAGCGAATATTACATCATTACAATTTTGACACTTACAATCATGATAACGATACTAAATTAAAACCATGACTCCAAATAACATTTGACATTAATCGAATCCAACCCATTACAAAATTGTCAAAAGAAGAATCTATAGTTTGCATAGTACATTAGATCGATATGTCACCTATATGTCGGAGGTTAGAAACTCACTTCATTAGACAGCTAAATTTGAAAAGATAACTTGATGATGAGAGATTAAGTTAAACACATGTTTCAAGCAACATGTGTTTAATTTATTTATCTATGGATCGACTGATATTATTGATCTAAACACAGCTATTATTGTGAAATCAAACATTTTTTCGCGTTCGTTACATGTAGGGTTGCATATACACAATAATACATATCTTAACCTAGCTATATCAGACGGTATATATGCAACCCAATACATCACAAAAACTTGTTAGTAGTTAGAACAAATTTAGACGACATTTTTGACTTGTGACATTTAGATTGATTCGTGATTTTCATAATCTGATATATGTACTTGGAGCAATAATAACTTGTGTGAAGTGATTTGCGATTTACTAACTCAATTCAATGAATGATCGAGTACTTGGCGCGACTTTTCCGAGTTGTTTGAACATGGAATTAAATCCAGAAAAGCAATGCAAAAAATGTGGCATTTTAGGAAAACATTATCTTAGTAAGGAGGTTTGATGCCTTTCCTAATATAGGTTATGGCATTATTACACCTATAATGGTGATTGACACTTTGCAAAACTTAAGTAAAAAAACTTTATTCACTTGTACTAACACGTAACAAATGGGTGAAATCTCACTTTCCGTGGTCCTTAGTGTCTAAATACATGATGAATTTGTTAGCTTTGCATCTTGTGGTGCAATGTTCAATTAATTTTGGGCCAATCTTTAGTTGGGCCTTCTTGGTTTCATCCAATCATGAAACTTCCAAATGGTACCAAGTTTGCAAAACTAGCAGGACCTTGTAGATTGGAAATTACATATACGGCAAGGAGATTATCCTCATAAATTCTGAAGATTTTAGTTGAATGAAATAAACTCATGCAATTTTCTTTGTAAAAAATTTTCGACCCAAATCCTTATATCTTTGATTGTTATTGTTCATAAATTAGGTGGCTTTAAAAACTCAAGGGAGTTTCCCAACACCATTGTGCTTTGATGGTCTTAATCTTAGGGTGTGTCTGGTTGCATGGAATTCTATGTCATAGAAATTCGTGAGGGACCCTATATTTTAGATTAAATTGATATATTACTTCACATCCACCATTTAATTTTGTGATCAATGGTGGGAATGAAAGTCCCATGAACATGAGAATCCTACTCCTTAGTCCCCAAGGCATGTGATTTTCATGTTCATAAGACTTTCATTCCCATCATTGATCACAAAATCAAATGGTGGGTGTGAAGTGATATATCAATTTAGCATAAAATGAAGGGGTTTCATCATGAATTCTCATGGCATAAGATTCCATGCAACCAAACACATCCTTAAATTTTTTTTTCTTCAAAGTCTTAAATAATTTTCTTCTTAGGGTGTGTTTGGTTGTCTAGAAATTTTTTTTTAAAGAAATTAATTTTCGGATGTTTGGTTGCAAAATTGATCCTAGAAAATTTATCATCATGCCATTTTCCCACTATTAACAGCAAAATTTTGCTTACCTCCCTCCAAAGCAAAATTTTCCCATGAAATTTTTTCTCGAGAAAAATTTGCCAGCTCAGCAACCAAACACACCCTTAAACTTTCATCTTTTTCTCCATATTTATTTAATTTTTAATTATTCATGTTTTATCATATGTACTATTATTTTCAAAAGAAATAAATTTTTTTTCTAAAAAAGTATGTTGCAAGTGAAAAGAGGAGGTAGACCCACACCTACAGTAGAGCAAGTACCAAACTCTTAGGCCACACATACATCGCAAAGAGCATGGTAGGCAGTAAGCCAAAGCAGCAACAATTGTGTCACATTAAATTTAGTATGTATGATATGATATGACCAACTTGTGAGATGGGTACTACTGACTCACACTTATTAGCTAGCAAACTATATATTGTTTTTTGTTTCCTGGATTCAGTATCTGAAGCATGCAGGGGAACATAACATCAAATTTTGTTAAGTTGGCCTAACTGCATGTATTGGAAACCTCAAGCTATAAATACGTACAGGTATTTATTACAGACACAAATCTGTTTGCAGTCTAGAGTTTGATCTCTGATGTCATGCATGAAGTGGGCATCTTCAGTGTTATAATTAACGGAACTCACTTACATTTACACTTTGGGGTGAAAAAAAAACTTGGATCTAATTTACATTAAAAAGTCTACGAAGCATGGTCTGAAAACATTGATTTGTATTTGAGAAAATGGTCCGCAATTGATCAGACCAGTACTCTACGTACCCTTCTCTCCATGAGTTTAGAGAAGTTGGAAAGAGGTAGAATTGGTCCGATCACGTGTGAATTATCCTCCCATGCAAGCACAAATTAGTGCTTTCGAACCGGGCTCTAGAATTTTTCCATTTACAAAAATAAAACTTACAATTACTTAAGACTTAATAGAATTATTAATTGCTTTAATTTTAAAAAGCGAAGTAGTGGCAAATAACCCAAATAACGAAAGTTTTACGCATATATGATGCACATTTGGACTTTTATTTATCATATTATTATTACTATTGTTATTATTATGAGAGGTCACAAATTTAAGTGTCTAGGTTTAGAAATCCGAATAATTTGACTACGTACCTAGTTGTCATAGTCATTCAAGTTCTAATGTTATGCAAGTGTTTTTTTTTTTTTTTTTTTTAATTTTATATTAACCTCCAGTGGGGAGGGGCAACTATGGAATGCCAGACCTTAATTACTTATAAAAAAAATGACTTACAAATGCTACGGAGTACATTACGACGTTACCCGTATGAAAGCCAAAGCAAAAACTAAAAGCAATGAAAAAAACCAATACAAAACTTAATGCAATCATCTGAAATCAGTTCACATTCAGTTCCCAACAACCCGGACAGCACCAGCATCTCTCAGCCGTAGAACATGCAGCACACGCGCGTTTCTGCAACAAGCCCGAATGTACACCGGACTGCCCAAATCAACCCGCTTACACACGTTCCAACCGCATGTCACCGCATATCAGAACGCTGCGACAGACAACAACAACAAAACCAGCAGCAACGCGTCGCAGCAGCAGCAAACCAGCAGCAAACGCAATGCAGCAATACCAGCAGCAACGCAGCGCATCGCAGCAGCAACACAAAGCAGCAACGGCAGCATCAGCAACAACGCATCACAGCAAGCAACAACAAAAGGGTACGCTCTGTTTAGCCCATCCAGTTCCGTTCCACAAATCCCCCAGGTTAAATCATGGCACTCTGTTTTGCGACAGAGTGCTCTGTCTAAACCGCACAGCAACTGCCCCTGCTTGCATCAGTGTGTCTCGCGGTATATCGTCATTTCCCGGACTGCCAAAGCTGCCAGAATCCCCAAACCTCGCAGCCACAAAGCCAAACCAAGTATTTACTCATCCCTGTGGCGAATGTAGGCCGTGTGTAATCTATCGAGCACAATCAAGCCGACAACTTTCCTAGGCAAGTCTGTCCCAATGTAAGAGACTGTCCTATGATCGTTTTGTGCAAGATATTCAAGGGGCTTGTCTAACGGGCGATGGAGGGGGTGGAAAGCAAAATTAGAATTCCCCTCCATCCCCCTCCCTTGCCCGTTTCCTCGCCAATTAGAATTCCCCTTATTCAAGACATCAATTTTGAATCTAGTAAGCACATAGTAATGTGGTTAAGCAAAAGCAAATATTCAAAACATCTAGTCTAGTTGCCAATTAGAAGTAGACTTTACTTCTGACTTCTTAAGAAATGAATCGCACTGCCTAAAAGAGAAATATGAAAATGCACGTAGTCTGCTTCGATGTGTAATGACGTATAGTTGAAGATATATCTGCTTGTAAATATTAAATTGTTCTCTAAAAACTTAAGCTTGCTCGCAGAAATTAGATTTACGGGGTATTCAATTATGGATTTTAATACTCTGTGAAATTTTTTAAATCATATGGATTTTAAAATATTTCAAAGGAGTTTACAGAATCCACTGAACTTTGATATATTTTAAGTGACTGGATTTTGTGGACTTTACAGAATCTACTGAATTTTGATGGATTTTTATTATTGAATTTTCTGAATTTTATAAAGGATTGTTATAGATTTCTATTGATTCTTATAAATTTCTGTAAATTCTTATGAATATGCTATTAATCGTAGGAAGTTATGAAATAATGTCACCTACATTGCTATCTATGTCAACACAAATCATAAAACATCCCTCAAATATCAATAAAACAATCGTTTGTATGCTACGTGAATTTTATTTCAAATTAAAAAAAAATTCAAATACATTGAATATAGTCCAAAAGTAATACAAATAACTATTTTTCATTTGAAAATAAGAAATAATGCAAATAATTTCTTTTGAGGATCCTCACTTAAATAACAATTGTTGTGTATATAAATAACAATTGTTGATATATATATTTTTTTGGCTCTAAAGCAAAATGTAGCAATGGAGTAACATCAAATTCTGCTTCATAAGTATATACAACAAGCAAAATGTAATCAAAACTTCTACAAATGAATTTTGTAAACGATTACCATGCATCAAACTTTTAGAAATTCAAAGTTTATTTTAGCAAACCAAATGTTCATTGGATACAGATAATCTTACCAAATGTTCAGAAAGAGAGAAAACAAAATGAAGAGAGGACAAGAAAAAGGAAAAATAAGAGGAAGAGAATGAGAATAATAATAATAATAATAATAATAATAATAATAATAATAATAATAATAATAATAATAATAATAATAATAATAATAATAATAATAATAATAATAATAAAGAACAAGAACAAGAACAAAAGAAAAGAGGAAGTGCGGGTGGTGGTGCAGCCAACGGTGGTAGGGCATGGTGGTGTGGACAAAAGTTGTGGGGCGAGGTGATGCTGCTCTTGTGAAGAGAGAAGAGAAGGGAATGTGGTGGTGTCTTTGAGCAGATCACAAAAAAATGGGATGGTGGCGTTCTTTAGCGAAAATGGTAGTGTTATTTAACAATAGCCAATATAAATCCGTTGAAATATGAGAAGGAGGGGGGGATTGGATTTGAAATAACTCTTGTTATATATACTTTCACTCACAAATCCTTCAAAATCCACAACTTTAACAAATTCATTAAAATCGACTACTTTTTTAATACCCCTAATTTTGGTGGACTTTTGAAAATCATGAATTGAATACCCTCTGATTTTAATGGATTATATAAAACAATCATTTAAAATCTGTATTTGAATACCCCTAGATTTACATGTATTATTTTAAATCCTTAATTGAATACTCCAATATTTTAATGAATTTTAAAATCTTCTACCGTCTATTAAAATCCATAATTGAAATGATGGAACACAAACATAGTGCTAATGTGACTGACAACTGCTTGAGTACCATTAAGTAATTTCACTGCACAATTAAATACTGGCTCACAGGAAGTGAGGGTTGTGTGAGATGAAATCATGTGGTTACTGTATATTCTTAACCTAAACGAAAAAAAAAAAAAAATTCATCTATTACCTTCCATTATTGATGACTAATTAGTCTTCATTGAAATTCAAATCTTCTCCTGTATTGACATCAATAAACCTTATATGGTTTAATGACTTTGTACATTTCCTTGGCCTCTCAAAGTCACAAAAATTAAAGGTTAACCAACAAAACTAAGACAAATTAAACTAAATAGAATTGATGAAGAAAATTCAAAGCTTGAGAGACAAATCTAGCTGCTGGTTGAAGTCTTCCTTGTTCACATTCTCAGGAGATACATAATTCCCATGCCATGAGCTCCCTCCTTCATAGTTCCTTTCTTTTCTTCCATACTCTATCTCATTACCAAATCGCACCACTTGTGGTTGATAATCATACGTGAAGATTGGCGAATTAATTTGGCTAACTTGGCTGGATCCTTCTGTACTAGACCTAGACGACCTGTTCGTACCACCATGAGGACGAAGAGCTAAGCTCATTTCACGACTTCTCTTAGCTAGGCTACGTTCAAGTTTGTGAGCATTCTGGTGACCACCTAGAGCTTGTGAGCTGTGGAACTTCCTTTGACAGTAGTTGCATGAAAAGATCCGTTGATGGTCGGATATACTTATTAGAGGCGACGAAGATGATGATGATGACCTATCAAGAAGTAGTTCCAGGTTGAGGTCTTGGTTTGATAAGCTTAAGTCTAGTGTGGTATCACGTTGGTAATGATCCATGAAGTTTCAAGGAATGGAGAGAGGAGATGAGAAAGTAGAGTAGGGTGGTTTTGTGCAGCTTGAACAATAAGAAAACAAAAGGAAGGGTGAAGAGTTTAAATAGTTGTGATGAACCAAAAGTAAAGCAAGTTGAATTAAAGAAAACAAGAGATGGGTGGAACAAAAAAAACCTAGTGATCCTTGATAGTGATCAAAGCATGAAGAGAGATGTTGCGCTGAAAGAGATGTGATGTGTAGCAAAAAACAAAAACTTCAGAGATGTGGTGGTACAAATAGTGTAAGATGGGATTGATGAGATATGGGGTTGATAAAAAGAGAAGTATTTAATGGTATAAAAGTGTGTATATATGGTTTATGTAAGTGAAGCTCAAAGAAAAGCAAGAAACAAGAAGAGATGATACAAAAATTTGAGATCAATCTACAGTTCCTGCAAACCACAAATGAAAGATGATGAGTGAAGTGAGTGAGAGGAAAAGAGAGAGACAAAGACCTGCAAAGAAATATCAGTGAAGGGGAAGTGAAGGCTTTGTCGCCTCTATTTATGGCACCGATTGAGCCTTCCATGTCGGTCAATGTAACATGTTCTACAAAAATATACATCAAATAGTATATACAGTTTTGTAATTCATCACTTGAGTCCCTCTCCTTCCTTCCCACCACCTCTAGTTTTATATTTATTGTGGACTATATACATTTGATCCCAAACGTATAAAGCTTTTACGTTGGTGGTACGGAAATTAGACATGAAAATTAAAATCGTTTTTGTGAATTTAATTAATTGTGATGTCTCCTTTTTGGATTTGAATTTTCATGAACAGTGAAAAACAGACTTATGAAAAATTGATTTTCTGTTAATAAATAAATAGACAACCAAACAACGAAACCTATATAGAAAGAAAAATGAATTTCCTTTCTCAAGAAAAATGGCTAATCAAACATATGGTATTTCAATTGTATGATAGTCGTATTAATGAGAATTGTAATCTCTTGTTACCGTCTCCATGTATAGTCTATGAGATAAATGTATGCATTTCGATTACACCCTAATATTTGATGTGGATATGGACCTCTCGGTGATTTGATCCTAAATCAACATAAATGTTTAAATGTGTGTGGTCATTTTATTGATTGATCAATCAACCACTTCCTTCATAATGGAGCAATTAATTAATCAGACCAAGTACATTAATTTTCAAGTAACTAGTAGTCAAGTACAATTTAGACTTTAGGTTTGGTTCCTACTTACCTAGCTATGAAATGGGGGTAAGATCACTATCATCAATCACGCTAATTACTTCATAATTGAGCACTTTATTTGCACACCGCAATTCTTCCTCATATTGCATTGTGAAATACTGAAATCGATCGAGGTATGTATTAAGATATGATCTCACTTTGTGTATAATTTTTAGAATTTTATCGTTACTTCTCATGATACATCTCTTTAGTAGTTTATTTTGATGTTTATTTGCTGACACGTAAAAAATTATTTTAATAAATGATTTAGACTTGTAGCAAATGATATCACATCTTTACGTCCCATCGTGACATTATGGTTCAGGGATGAATTAAAAAAACACAGTATCCAAAGGCGTTGGCTACTAACTTTGTGGTAAATGTGAATCACTCATCATGGTCGCATTATTTAAATATATCAATGGTCTCCTAGAGGTGTGTTGGAATTTTTATACATATTTATTTCCCTGTAAGTAAATAAATCAGCATCTCTGTATATACATGACATAGTTTCTCACTATATGTATAACATAAAATTTTACCCACACCTTCAATATAATCTAGAAAAGCAATGTGGTCATTTCCACAATGAGATGAGTGGTCCTTGAACATTATCTATTAGGTGGAGGTCAATTGTGTGGAGTGATGGCAAGGCACTTCAGCTCCTGTGTCCACCATGTAAAATACCATCACTTCATAAAAACATATGGAGACATATTTTCTCATAACAGTTTGAAAGACATTACAAATTTGGAAACTAGATAAGCAACAGTCAAATCATCCCATCTCTGCAATTTTTCACCTAGTAGCCTGTTTTCACATTCAATGGATGATCTAGAGAGCCAGGCCAGGCAGGTCAGGCCTCCGCCAACCCTCCATTATTATAGAGATGTTCATATTTGCCCAATCACACGCACACCAATCCCCCTGGCGCTCTACCTATATATATATATATATATATATTTTTGTGTAAAAATGATATTCTCGCTATTGTGTTTATTTATTTATTTGTTTGGAAAATTCTACAGTGCTCGGCTATAGTGCCTATAGGACTGTAGATATTCATCGAGATAGTAGTTGTTGCTTATCTCGATGCATATCATTACTCTATTTGTTTTGCTGCATTAAACATTTTGAGTGGAAGATAAAGTAATTAATGTTGATTTTAATTATAAATTTTACTAAACTTCATTGATGGAATTAAAGTTTTGAAATTGGGTAAAGTGCTAAACCGACTATGAAAATACTAAGAAACTATGTTTTTGCAATCAAAGTGATGTGGCGTAATTTTGAAAAAATGATGAAATCTTCAAAGTGTTTATGTGTATCTCGATATTGTAAAAAACTCCTCTAATGATGCCACATCACTCTTGTTGCAGAACCTGATTCTCTAACCTCGCTCGACTGATTAGCTTAATTGGTAAGACTTGGAAAAAAAACGTTCAAAATTCTAAATTCTGGATCCATAAGAAATCTTTTAAGAGTGGCAACCAAATAAATTACAGATGATAATAATAATAAAAAAATCAACCATAATAATAATCATAGACCTTAGTTAATAAGGCATTGTAGATTTGTACGACGAAAAATAGTAACACCCCTTTCTATCGAACCAAACCAATCAAAATAATTTTTCATAATCGTGAACGATTGTTTTAGGTTTTTTATTTTATTTTAAATAGAATGAAATAGATTTGGAGATTCCCCAAAGAGGGTGATGGGTCCATTGAAGCTAAAATGATATGAGAATTGAGAAGCGACAAGAAAGGAAGAAAGATGAGATTACACAATCAAAGAGTGAAGTGATTCCAAGTCAAGACTACTTTTTGGTGCCCCCCCCCCCTTATACATGACATTAGAGATGGACCTACCATCAAGTGTCTCCCACATGGGTAATCACTATCAAGTAAAAACTCTAAGCTTGATTTTCATCCTTAATCTCCCATCAATCACACTTAGAATTAAAATGGAATTTTGAATGTTTTTCTCATAAAAACAGTGAAAAGTTGGCGGAATAGAGAAAAAAGAGTGTGAGTGAACATACAACTTTGTAATCCTCCCCCAATCTTCTCTCACAAATCACAATCACTAAAATAAAAACAAAACTTTAAAGCAAAATTAAGAATGGTTCTATAGGTAGGAGAACTCAAGAAATGTAGTTATCTTCAACATTATGGGATGAAAACTTTAACGACAGATGATGAAAACTAAGGATATAGTTCTATAGGAGAACTCAGGAAGGTAGGAGCGTATATAGAAGTTAAAATTAATGATTTCATGAGCCTAAATTCTCAAGTTACTTGCTACATACGGGAATTGAATAATTTAATGACAGATGAAATTTAGCGACATCTTCGATGCCCTTTCTCTTCCTCTTCTTCTCATTGGCCTCATTTCTCATCTTACACGGAAATTTAATTCAAAACTAGGTTAAAAATTGTGTCAAATATTACAATATATGTGGTTATATGTCAGATATCACAATTTTTTTTCTTAATGTATATACACCTCCACATTGAGTTATTTACAAAACCAAATAAACAAATGAAGATTTTGCAGAAACAAGCACATGGGATTGCTTTCTTTTACTCCAAAATCAGAGAGACAAAACTTAAACCACCACAGCAAAGAATGGGTTTTTTCCCTTAAACAAATAATAAATTTGATTTTAGTGTGATTTTAGTCTTACAGGTCTATTATTATTGTGGCAAGTTATGTCTCACACATCACAGACACTACACTTACATAGAAACCACTAGTTGCTTCATTATAAGAGGTCACAAGATTCCACCTCACAACATTAATTCCTTTGTAGCACCAAATAATTTTTAGAAAATTCAATGGTGTGTCTCTCTGTACCTTAATATCCAACACAAACTTTTATCTTCAATTTTTATAATAGTTATTGTTTAAATATTATCACAAAACCCCATTTTATCTTGAAGAAATTTGAAGATACCCTTACCCATTTGATATTGATGAAAATTAGATATGGATTTGAAAGATGTGGTTGCATGTATTTTAAGGTGAAAAGGAGATGATATCATCAGAATATGATTAACATGATCCACTCAATGGGATGTCTCTAACTTGTACTTGATTCCTAGATGAATTGAACCAACATCCTTGTAATCTATACTGATTTTTGTTGTTTAAATTGACTAATCTTGTTTTGAATCAAGCAACCCAAAATACCCATTTGCTAAAATCAAGCTAAAAGGAAGATTTTATGCAACATAATATCCAACCACTCAATGGGATGTCTCTATATCTACTTCCAAGAAATGAGGTCTCTTCCAGTACTTTGAACTCAATCCAATTATTAAGCTTATCCTCTCCCATTTAAAAATGGAAGATCCATCATTCCATTAATTTTTATTTATTGTTTATAGATAATTTGACCTGTTTGACAAGTCCCATTATAAATCGAAACAAATAAAAAACAAAGACTTGAAAGGAGGAACTTGCATGGAAAAAATGAATATCTCCATGCCTTCTAGTACTTTGAACTCAAATCGAGTAATTAAGCTCAACATTCACTTCCATTTCCATATAGATAATAAATAAATAAATAAATAAATAAATGCATGATCTTCATCACTTTTCACTTATATATTTTTTAGATAATTTGATTTGTTTGACAAACCCCATTATAAATTGAAGAAAATAAAAGAACCCCATTGAAAGAAAAAGAAATAATATAAAAATAAAATAATATAAAAATACTAGAAAAGAGATGAACTTACATGGAAAAGGCAGGTTTTGATTGCTATGAGCTATGAGACTAGAGAGGCAGTGGTTTTGCCATTTTGAGAGAGACTTGTTTGGTGAGATCAGATTACGAGATATCTTTTATTTTTTGTGTGGTTTAATTTTGATCGATTTTTATAAGCATTTATGAGAGGTTATGGAAGGGACTTGAGAGATCGAGAGAGTTCAAATGGATGAGTAGTGCTGATTTTCTGTCTGATTTACACCGGGATATTCTACTGTTCTTTGGTCATAAAATGCCCTGTTTTTGCATAGTAAGTTTTTGTCCCATTTTACTTACTTAGTGTCCAATCCATTTCCAATTTCTCTACTTTAGGATTTGTATGGTTGTAATGTAATGTCCAAAGTTCAATTTTTGGATAATTACACATCAGCATAGCCATGGATGAACATGCCATGTCATCATCTCTATTGATTACTTGTTTTTAGCATGCAACAAATTACATGTGTTTTATTTGCAAGATACAACTTGGGTAGTGGCCAAATTCACTCCAATGGGATAAAGCAAAAGGTCTGATTATTGATTAAGATCACAATGGGCTAAAATAGTGATCAAGCTTGTTGGTTTGAATCCGATATGGCTTACGCAGGCACTTTATTATGTGGTTGTTCATTTTTTATGAACTTAGAAGTTTGGTTTCAACTGGAGTTGGAAGTTTTGAATATATAACACTCTGTTAGTCGCTGAATTCAAAACTTTTTTAAAAGAAACTTTAAGTTCTTAGTTTCACTTTTAGGTGATTCATTTGGTTAGGACAATTATAGAAAAATATCGAGAAGAACGTAAGAGTTTGCATATGATTTTTATTGATTGAAGAAAGATTACGAAAGAATCCTCAGGGAGTTAATTTGGTGAGTGCTTGCAAGAAAAAAGTGTCTCAACATTATGTCGATATCATTAAGAATATGTATGAAAGAGTTGTAGCAAGTGTTCGTTCAATAAGCATGATTTTTAGTGAATTCCTAGTATCAAAAGGACTACGTAAAGGGTTGACCTTAAATCCAGATTATTTTGCTTTAGTCATGGATGGGTTGAGGAGAAATCTTCAAGAATATGTACATTGATGCATGTTGTTTGCAGATGATATTGTCTTAATTGATGAGACTAGTAAAGATTTATGTTGAAAATTAGATAGGTGGTGGAAGGCATTAGAGAGTAAGAGTTTTAGAATTACTAGTTCAAAGATAAAATATCTAGCGTTCAATTTTGGTTGTGAATTACGGGAATGAGTAATTCAATTGAAATCGAAGATGTGGAGGTTCTAGAGTGTGAGTTTTATCGATATGTAAGATCTATAATTCAAAAGAATGGGGTTATTGGAGAATATGTAAATCATAGGATTAAAGTTGGACGAAATGGAGAACGATGTCAGAAGTATTATGTGATAAAAGGATGTCCACAAGGTTAAAATGAAAATGATATGACAATTGTTCGACCATCCATGCTCTACGGTTTAGAATGTTAGGCTATTACGAAATAACATACGCATAGGGTAACGGTAGTAGAAACGCGTATGTTAAGGAGAATGTGTATAAAACCTATAAGGATAAAATTAGGTTAGAAGATACTTAGGTGTAGCACATGTAGATGACAAAATTAGAGAATGTTGTTTAACATGGTTTGGTCACGTGCGGAGGAAACCAAACACATGCCAATTAGAAAATGTCTAGATTGGCAAGTTAGTGGAGAGTGTAGATGGAGGGAATGACCGTTGAAAACTTGGATAAAGGCGGTGAAGAAGACCTTGAGTTTGAATTAGGCGAGGATATGTGGAAAGACTAAATTACCTGAAAAACCAAAATATATCTAGCCGACCCCAAGAATATTGGAAATGAGCTTCGATGATGATGAACTTTTAAATTCTATTCAAAATTTTGGCCAACCACTAAAATAACAGGCCAAAGATTCCAAGTCCAGCGACACACTGATTGTTCGTCTACACTTTCTCGGCTCGGGTCTAATTAGGGTTTAACAACTACTAAATCCTTAATCCCTGCACCCCATTTTCATCCCTAATTAAGTAACTATTTATCACAACTATTTGGTCATATAATTGACCTTGTGTTTTGTAATTTTATCTCTAGAAACCTTCAATTATGAGACTCATAACCTTGCTGTTGTATCAGGCTAATAATACTGTAACTTAAGCTGGGTTTGAACCCATGACCTAGTGGTGTCATCCGCCAATCTCTAATCGTTGAGCTGTCATGCCATTGGCTAAAAATATATGCTTTATATGCTTATTAGTAATATATATGCTTTATATGCTTATTAGTAATATATATGCTATATATTTTAAACCAAAAATATATTATATACATAATCCATCTTATTAGGTGACTAATGAGTGCATATGTAGTTAGTGCATGAGTGCACAAGTAGGAGTCAAACATGTCCAAGTAGTGCAGGAGTGGCTCTCCACTTATGTAGGGTGGGTGACATTGACTTGCATGTGGTCACAAGTGCTCCAAAGGCCACACTTGACTTGATATGTTTCTACATTGTTTTAGTACTCCTTCCATATATATACAGTTGCAGTTCGTGGAAACCTATGTAATCTACAAATGTCACTGTACTTGCCATAATAAGAGCACCCACAACAGTACCCTCCATTTCGACATCGTACTCCCACACTGCAACTAATTATTGAATAAACTTAGGCTTCATCTGTTAAGCGGAATTTAGTTTCAACATTTAACCTCAGAATGAAATTCACAGATATAACATAAGAATACGATAGTTGGCTTCTAAAATGAACCGTCGAGAGTAACTGACCAAGGGGAAGTAATAAAAACTGGAAAGTACCCTAAACTATTCCAAGTCACCTGTGGATTGCTATTGCTAAGTGTTTTCTAGTGTTCGACTTCATTTAGACATGAGTACACTACTAATGTTCTACGGTATTACATTTAATACAATTAAACTTTAGCAATGCACATTAATAAACTCATGTTTTTGCTTTGTGGATAATGCTCTTAACGTACAATATGTGCAAAAAAATCCTTTGAAATAGACCACACTAGCTAATCTACCATTCCAAGTGGCTTTTGTGGTCATAGTATAAATCATGAACCCTATTTGTTCAAGAGTCCACAAACAATTGTTGCTAACCAAAAGAAAATGAGTTCATGTTTTTACGTGTTGTTCATGTCAACAGGATAAAAAAAACTGTTGTTGATGGACTCAACAGTGCTGCAACAACACATATTGCAACTTTAGGTGGTGATGTTTGTTTCCTTATAAAGAGATTAACATGAACTTTAGCAACTTTCATGAACAGTGAAATATTGGGAAACATTTTGTAGTTGGCCTACACTTACTTCCAGTTCATGTGTTTCTTCTCGATGGGCTTCACCTAGAAAACCAATGGAGGAACCACAAAGTATCACTGCCACAAAACAATCATCATGATGTAATGACTACATTTTCAAAAAAGAATAATAATTCAAGGTTTATATGGATGATATTCATGAAAACGACAAATATATGGGGCAAGGAAATATTAACATGACAATCAATTGTAGTGCAGCTTAAAACAGTAGAGTTTGCAGGTTTTAATCTCACTAATGACAGGCGTGCCTAGGAACTTACTTGTCCGTTTACTACTGAGTGTGAGCAAATCTCAACCCTAAATTGCACATATATTAGATAACCTGCGATGCCATCAACTATAAGCCTTATAAACTAAGCTAGCATTGGCAACATGGCCTCATATGTTATGCAATTAGAGTAATATCAATGGCAAATTGCAAATCCCAAAAGCAAACTTATAAATCGTCCTATTTATCTTAAAGACACATAAAGATATAACTCATAATTTCATGAAAAAAGGCAAAAATGTTTTAGTCACAGAGAAAGAATAGAATTA
The DNA here is from genome assembly GCA_003290165.1 of Berberis thunbergii. Classification (NCBI taxonomy): domain Eukaryota; kingdom Viridiplantae; phylum Streptophyta; class Magnoliopsida; order Ranunculales; family Berberidaceae; genus Berberis; species Berberis thunbergii. The sequence goes on along the minus strand of QNQO01002938.1, from coordinate 29,565 downwards.
AAGGAGACAAACAATAGTGAATGAAACCTTTAAGTCCCCTTCGCACATGTATTGGACCATCAACCGTCTCTCTCTTCTGAATGAAACAATATCAAGCTTCAACATCACTATTACTCTCTATTAAAGCCTCATCTAGTCATCTCTGATCTCTACATGTATGGTCATCGTTTTCACACTGAGGGCTTATAAGAAAATAGGGTTCATAAATAAAGTTATCGAACTTTTCAAATTCTATCCCTTAAGCTCTGTTCATTGTCATGTGGATACTATGTGGGTGTGGCTTTTTCTCTTGTGGCTTTTGGGGATGAAAAATTGAATTAGGGAGGGTGTAATGGTGGAGGAAAGCAACAACATATGATAGTTGGCAGACAAGTGACCAACAATAGTTGACCTTGAAATGGACACGTAGGATATTGGACGATGAGGTGTCACCACTCTCCACTCAGTTTGAGCCGAGGTCCTAATATTCACAACCTAAGCTTTTGGTTCCTTTGACTAGCAGATATCGGTGTAGTAGCGGTGTCATGGAATCCAGTTTTCAGAATTGTCAGAGCATCTCTAATGCCTTGCTCCCAAAGGGCAAACTGAGGGATGAGGACGGCCTAGCCTTCTCCAATGGCTGAATCAAGCATCATTGTTTTCCTCATAAGCCCTCCAACATGTACAAGAATGAGATGGTTTCTCTGTATTTGGGTGAACATCCCCTGTTAGAATTGTATATAACAGCATGCAATGAAGTCAAGGAAACAAACCAAAAGAGAGCCTAAGAGGCTGTTATAAATGGAGAAAATTGATGAAAAAGGTTAATTTATCAAAAGTGTGGTAAATTGGGAATTTACAAGGACGTTTTTTTTCTTCAAAATACAGTGATATATATTCCATTTTATATCCTTAAGTCAGGTAAAAAAATCAGCAAATATCTATGACATGTCCAAACATATCACGATATTTGACATAATATTCCAAAATATCATAAAACATGACTTAGGTTGCCAACTGACTCATTGCTTTGAAAATAACCAAAACTAATGACCAATGAATTTGTAACAACCCGATCCACATGGTACAATGGTACAATATTGTCCGCTTTGGGTCCAAGGCTCGCACGACTTTAAAACGCGTTGTATCATCTCACCTGGGCGATGTGGAACTATAACTACAACTTCCCGTTGGTAGCCTGCCAACTCTCATAGCCTACCTTAGGCCCGCCCACGTAAATGTGTTATAATTCACCCCTGCCAACCTAATCCAGGTGTTATAATATTGTCCGCTTTGGGCTCAAGGCTTTAAAACGTGTTGTATCATGGAGATTCAAATTCGCATATATATAACATATCTCTTTTCCTCACTCAGTCAATGAGGGACTAACTCCCTTTTGGTAGCCTATCAGCCTTAGCATGCTCACACTTTGTAGCCCGCCAGCTCTCATAGCTCGCCTAGACAAGGGTGTTACAAAATTTGTAGGAAGTAGGAAAGTGATTAGGATGGGGGGATAGTTGTCCGAGATAGGAGATTCTCCATCCGATGATGGAGACTCGGAGAACAGATGTACCAGATCGGACGTGTAAAACTCGATGGAGATTTATTATGAGGTTTAGACTCAATGGGCTCATGATGACCCAGGAAATGGAAGTGCTAAGGCTGGTTTTTAATTGGGCCGAAAATGGCTTTTGCTGATCTAATTCAAAGGCCCAAAATGATGAGGTAGTTAATGTGAGTTAACGGTTTGGTAGTGGGATCCATTGGATTTCAGTCCTTTGACCAGAACAGAGGAGAAAGCTCTTGGAATGGATCTTCTCAATAACCTTGTCCTCAAAACTTCAAACATTGGAGGCAAGTCTTCTACCTCGTCACTGGAGTTTGGGTCTGGGAGCAAACCCTTTAAATTGGTTATGGGAACACCAAAGGCTTGGAAATTAATCCGAAGACCAAGGGTATACCCAGTTTTAGAAGGTGAAGTCCACAGGAAAAGGAATGGGGGAGAAGAATGCGGGGACAATTCAAAATGATATAGAGATTAAAGGGAGCATAGAACGGGTAGACATTGTTGGACACAGGCAGTCTTTGGCACTTTGGCTGTATGTCCAATACAACTAGGGTGGTAAAGATCAAATTGAAAGGAAACAAACACAAGATTATGAAGTGCTAAGAAGATTATTGCAGAGCCAAAAGTGGGGATTGGCTCCATAGCTCTAAGAAAACAATGATGAGGATATGATCAGCTTGGTTCCTAGCAGTAACCGCGGCTACAGTTTTTTTTTTTTTTGTCTGAGTCTGATCTGAAGCCTGTGCTTTTTATTGTATCCCTCCTAGTCCCACAATGAAATTGACCCTTATCCTTGAAATATTCCAATATCAAGATTAGGTCGTTCATGTCAAATCCAAACCCAATTCAAATCTCCCCCGTGAAGGTTTAAATGGGATCTAGTTTATGAATCTGTTACACCCTTGTTCGCCAGAGTTATTATAAATAAATTAGTTAACTAATAAATAAATCAAATCTGCACCCATCTCTGTTCTTTACAGCCAGCCCCATTTTAGCCGCCAGCACCACCACCCCTTCTGCTCTTTATCTCTATCTCTTCCCATCCTTCTCCCCCTCCTCCCCTCTCTAGTTTATTTCTCCTCCAAATGCAACAAACAAACAAACAAATAAATAAATAAATAATACTCTCTTTTTTTTTTGCAATAAACAGTAAAAATGATCATAAAATAAGGGAGAGATTATATTACTCATATAGATATCATAACATGCAAATCTCAATATATAGAAATCAATCAATCCTGAGAAGATCAATATAAGGAATAAGAGACCTGGCAGAACATGAGGAAATAAATCAGTCTGGCCTGTTCCATTGCTGAAACTCATCAAACCTGGCGAATGTTAAACATGACCTTCAAACTCATCTAGGCTAAACCATAATTTTGATGCGATGAATTTCATGAAGTTAAACATTACCTGCTTTGAGATGTATCAAGTAACGGCTTCCTCGGAGATTTGCGAACCTTTCAACCTTAGGTGATTGCGCTCTTAACACCAAAACATGCACATGAACGGAAGGTACTTGTTATCGTTCTATCCATGAAACATTTTAATATATTTGTACCTCAACAAATAGATTTCATTTTTTAATGTTTCATGTACACAAAACAAAAACAAAACAAAAAGAGGACAACTGTATTTGTTTTGCCTCCTCTTGGTTCCGTTGACATCAAAGCCCCCCGAGTCCAACGCCCTTTGAGAAGGTCATATCCTCACTGCTCAATTTGAGCTTTTGAAATGACAATACCAGTGCGCGTACCACCTCCAACTTGGTGGCCGGAATTCTGGTTCAGGTAAAATATAAAACAAAACGGTAACATACAGATGGCATTACAAAATTTTTGCCCCTCAAACTGCTCAAATAACTAAAGTAAAAACACAGGAAAACTTTTGAACGGCCCTTTGCATTACAACTGGCTATAACGGCTTCTCAGACAGAAAACCATGTTTCAATTGGCCTTTTCATTTTTCTTCCCAATTCCATGAATTCAACTGAAGTGAAAAAAATATGGTTTCTTTGAGGTTTGGAAAGCTATTACAGACAGAACTAACTATGGTTCAGTGTGACAAGGAGAAATACAACATGCATGCTGTTTCTGCAGTATCAACCAACATTAAAATGTGTAACTATATGAAATAAATTAGAAATGTTCAATAGAATATAGATCTGCCATCATCTATTTTCATAAGCTTCATGGGTTTTTTTTTTTTTTTTTTTTTTTGAAACTTTTAGAAGAGGAAGTCAAACGATAACGCCATTTTGATCTGGCAGATAAATGGGTTTGAAATTAGCAAGAAGTTCGTAGCTAGAACAATGGGTTCACATCTCAAGTAGGAAAGATATATCCAAGAGTCAGCAGACAATAGTATAAATAGTATGGAGCGGTACCTATAGCCACAGCACATATAGCCAGTTACTTAAGTGAATACCATGAAGGGCAGGATCCACAATCTTTAACAATGCATATCAAGAAGCTGTGTCTTGGCCAGTCTTTTGGTTTTGAACTAGAAAGAAAAGGAACAATCTGCAATTAGTGGTAGTCAGATCAATTGCTGAAAATGTTCAAAACTTGGGAAAATGAGGTACTGACGCTGTTTCATTACATGTTCTCAAGAAGTATGAGCGTGACAACATCATAAATATCCCAGGAAAATGGGCAATAAAATAAATAAAAGATGGCAGGTTCTCTACCTCACCAAAATTTACAAGGTCAATCTTGATGAGTTATTTTTCCTCAAATTTAACTACAAAGACAGTCAAATGAAGAAGTTGTATCCATCTGTCCTCTATTGCACCTGTTGAAAGGACCATACATCAGCTTCAGCATAAATCAATCCAGAAACTGTATACATCATTCTTCAGTGTCTATGCTAATGAAGCATAGTACAATCCTCTGGTTGTGATTCAAATGCCATGAAAAACAGCAGTGTTCTAAAAATCGGTCTAGGCGGCGCCTAGGCGCTAGAAGGTGGAAAACCGCCCAGATTAATGCCTGGGCGGGGTCTAGGCGGGTCTGGGCGGCCTAGGTGGGGTCTAGGCGGGTCTGGGCGGGGTCTAGGCGGTCTGGGAGATTTTTTATTTTTTTTATATTTTTTATTTTTAATAAGGTTGATTGTGTTCTTATTTTATTTTTCTTTCCTATTTTTTAGAAATAAACTATTTAATTGTTTTTTTAGAAAATCTCGGGAATGGACTTTGATGATGATAATGATGATATGTCTAAATGTAGCGAAGGATGATTACTTAATGAAATTTTCAAAGGATCTGCCGGTACCAATTTTACCAATGTAGATTTTATCAAACATAACTGAGATTATTCATGCAATTTGAAGAAAAATAAAAGAGTACACAAATTCAAATTTATATAAAGTACCCATCATGACCAACTTCAGTCATTTGAGTTTTAATAAATTTTGTTCACGATTGTTAATTTTTCATGTTTTTAAATTTTGCATATATATATATATATATATATATATATATATACATTGACATTAAATTGGATGTAATTGATAAGGTATTATGCTTAACTTTTGTAAATTATTAAAGTTATAAATTTATAATACAAAACCTAAGACCGCCTAGGCCCCTGGGCGCTAGGCACCTGCTCGCCGCCCGCCCAGCGCCTAGCGATTTTTAGAACACTGAAAAACAGTTCTCAAAAATCAAGGTTTCATACGAAGATATAAAGTGCAAAAGTAATTCACGGACTCGTGCAAATCATTAGTTATGAATCTCCCCTTGGTCAGCTATCTAAGTGTGTGGACTCAACCTAACGCAACGATCATCCATCCTTGGGCTAGGCGTCTTTCCAGCACACCTCCTGGAGCAATGATCACCACTCCTCCGAATAGGCGCCTTTCCAGCGGGGTGTCACATGTGGTAAAAATATAATATGATCACCAAGATCTATGTGAGAATGCGACCCCTAGGTCGAACAAAACATTGAGTGCTGAAAACTGAAGTATACATCAAGTATGATTGTTCAGTATAAGTGTTTCCTAACAAGTATTTCCCAGCTAAACTGTTCTCTGAACTATCCCAAGTAGAACCCCATAACCATAAAGTAACTTTGGCATCTAACCACAATGCATCGACAGACTATCTTATTGTTTCTTTCTCTCCAAAGAACCCAAACCCAAGCATGAAAATGTCTTTTCCAAGTCCGTCTATCAAAGGAGGAAAGTTGGCGAGGTCCTGCTTGCAGACTTGATAGTTTCTACCCAATCCATGAAAGATGTAGTAGCTCTTGACCAAATGACAAGATGTCAGGATGTGATTTATGGACTCTTCATCATTTCCACAAAGCACACAATGATTAGGAATGAGGAGGCTTCATTAGTTGATGTTTTTTTTTGGAAGGCAACATTCATTAGTTGATGTTATCAACTGTTGATTAGTTGATGTTATCAACAGTCAGAACTCTTCCATGCAGGATTGTCCAAAGCAACTTCCTTTGTCCAAAAGAGTGTAGTTGGCTTAATATAATGTTGGGAGAAATAAACTCCAGATGCAAGGTCTTGATACCCCTCGTCTTCAAGATACCCTTATTTCTCTATGGCAACATGATGACATGGTTCATTTCCCTTTATTCATGTTAATACTATGCTCCCAGGTGAGTGCTCAAAAAGTTTGGCTAAGTACATCTAGGCTTGCCTCAGCTATCTTGTGGGTCTTCCGTCCCACTACTTTGCCAAGTAGGTCCATTTATAAATGCTACACCGAGTAACGAAAGACATTTAAGTGGTCCAGGAATCTATTAAAACCCTTGTTTGCCCTAAAAAATTAAATTAAAAAAACAAAAAACAAAAAACAAAAAACAAAAAACAAAAAACAAAAAACAAAAGGCAAACACTACTAAATATATGGCAGGTACTGAATCCCATTCTCAAAATAGATTAAGTACAGGAATAGTAGTATCAACATAGACTATTGTACATATAGGTACTTTTCAATTCGTTATTCCTTCATTTTTAATGGGTAACACAATTCCATACGTCTTCAAATGTGGTTTTTCAATTCAAAACTGGAATTGAATGACTCAAAATTATTCTAAGCATTTATGTATTTATTTGTTTTACAATAAGTTATTAATGCAGCGAAAAATCGCCGACTAATTGGCGATTAATCGCAATTCGGGGTTTGACCGAACCGAACTGGGTGAAATCGGTTGGGATTTAGCGGTCACCGATTAATCGGCCTAGCCGACTTGCCGATTTATCGCTATATTGGAAAGTTAAGTTGTTTGGAGTGATATAAGTGTTGCAACTTGCAAAATTAAATTCATTTGATTAACTAGTAAAGCAATATATGACTGATTAATTAGTAAAATTATATAATTACAAATTTACACCATTTTGATTAATTATTTATTTTTGTAATCTATGACTGATTAAAATTTAAAAATATATGCTCTGAAAAAATTGACCGATTAATCCCAATTAATCGTAATTCGGTTCTGGACTGCACTATGACCGCTTTCCGATTTAACTGTATAGCGAGAGAACACCCATATTAAATTCAACTGAATCAAGAAAAGAAAGCCAAGGGATACAAAATATAATAGACCCTAACACACCCAAACACTATTTTCCCAATTCAAATTAAAATCTGGAAACGAACCCCTTGAAGCTACGTCACCGAGCTGCATATACCATAAAAGGGTCGAGACATCCATCAAGATTCAATCCCGGAAGAATGGTCATCAGAATTCACTTATTTCTTTACTACACCCAACCAGTCGCAGGGGACATGAGAGCTCACACCACTTTCCTCTTTCTCTTGAAAAAGCTTGTCTGGGGATATCAAGTTGATGTAACTCCCATCGAGCATAAATGTGTTGGAGCTTGTCAGGAACTGGTCCTGACTTAGAGGCTTGGCATAATTGTTTTCTCCAACAAATTGTGTAATTTATGTTATTATTCAAAGGCTACCTTAGTTTCTATTTTAATTTAGAGCAAATTGTGAAATATATCTTATGCCATGGATTTTTTTAATAGAAAATATTCAATTGATTGAAATTCATCCTAAAGAGAAAGAAGAAGAAAAAAAAAAAAAAAAAAAGGCGACTGCTAGCTCTGCTTATAAGACTTGTGGTAGATAGGATCCAATAAAACCGTACAAAACGTTAATCAATAATCTCCCTGACAACTTGATATGACATTTCAAATCCACAATCTGTACTCCTATTCAACCATTTTTGCCCTTAAACCCCAAGACTCACAAGTCTATATATCATCGTCAGCCATTTCTGCCCCTAAACTCAAGACTCGCAAGTCTATATATCTCCCTCGGGAAAAGCTTTCCTATCCAAATCATTGATAGCCAAATTGGTCTCGTCTTTAATTCGTGTTGAAAAATCCAAATCTTCAAGTTCTTCCTCCGTGAATATGCTTGGGATTGTTTGTCGCGGCTCCACTAGGGCTCTAAAAGCTTTTTTTTTTCAAAGCACCGCAAGGCCATACACTATTCAAGGTGAGGGCTGTCACACTAAAATCTTAAATCTCTACAAGTTAAAAACGGCTCCGCAACAATATCTCCTTACCTCAGTAAGGCTCGACTTTGGTGCCTCACAACTTGAACTTGACAACACAGCTCATTAGTGCTCCCTTGCTATCTTATCGAGTCTCAAAATAACTTGAGCATTGAGGAATCACCGCATCTTGGATACCTCACAATGACCTCCCACCACCATTTCCTTAGCTCCGTTAAATTTGAATCTAAAGCTACTCAACATTTGCCCCCCATCCTTGTATAGACCTTGGAGAAGAACGACTAACCTCAACTTTCTAGCAAGAGTTGTCCTCTCCCGTCATTACATTGCGTATGACCTCAAGAAAACTATGCCCACCAAACCACCTTTTAAGGAGTCGTCTTGATATGCACCTTGCTCGATATAGGACCCACTGCTGACAAGGTCAAATCTCTACTCCCCTCCAGCGTACTATAAATGCTTTCCAGCTCATTTGCACACCAACTACTCACTGAGTACTCAAACTTCATGCACCCAGAACCTATGCCATGTGCATTTACTACTACCCTCACCATGTTCATACCTACTCACAAAATCACCACCCTTATTTTTTACAAAAGTACAAGGGCCCTCTAACTCTCCCACCTGTTTCCACTGCAATACGCCTTTTCTTGAGAGTAGCCTGCCAGCCACTTGCTTGTCATTCCCCACGCAACGCAAAGCAAAGTTCTTAAGATCAACCAGATCAACAGTTGAGAATATCCCCACCCTTCACCCTCCACAAACGTACCACCACCCTCTAGTCGATATTACCTGCCTGCTGTGCAGTTCCCAAATTTCCAGAAACACCCACTTTGTTAACCTTTACGACCTCTTTTATTTCAATATTTCATTCATGAAACATATTACACAAATATCTATTGGATTTGCTTTCCCCATCCATTCCTCTGAGGACCTGTCTTCAGTCTTTACACCCACTATTCACTTCTTCCTGGGTACTCCAATCAAAGGGGAGAAACTTCACTCAAGTTTTGGGTCCTGATCAGTTTTAACCCATACTAAAGCTCCACTCAACCACGTCGTATTGAGTAGTGCCATGAGATGGGGATTGCGAAGACACTTCCAAGTTCCAACCTCTCCAAGGATCCTTTACGGAACCGGGCATAACCCAAGCCACGCAAACATATCAAAGAAATGGCGCCACACTGAACGAGCAATGGTGAAAAGAGGTTAAGAACTTTTTGGAGACAAACCACACATGGGGCAACCCACAACAATATCCAAACCTCTATGAAGGAGCGACACCCAAAGAAGCAGAAAATTATCCAACGCTATGTGGACTCATCCAATCCATTGCTATGAAGAGTTTCTTCAAGTTATTACTAGTAAATTGGGAGTCTCTTGTAAGGTAACTTAATAAAGTTGGCCTTTTTGTAACCTCTTGACTCTTCTTTTAAAGTTGAACCTTTCAAAAAGAAAATAATGCCTCCATTCCTCGTCAAATACCAGATTATTATACTCTATAAACAAGAGTGTATGTCATCGCAATCATCCAAGCACGATAGTTCATTTTTTTCTTACAGTAATAAAAGACGTAATCCTCTAAATGTAGAACTTGAATCCTCTAAAATTTGTTCTTTTACTATTACAAGACATACCTACCAGCAAAGTTCAAGCCAGGGGTAAATTTATTATGTTCATAAGTAGCAAGCCTTGCCTTTTCTACTTTCAGGCAATGTTAGTGAATCGTATAGTAAATTTGAAGGTATAAGATTTTGATTTAATCGTAAATCAAATCATAAATCGTAAGATTCAAAATATTATAAATATATATTTAAATTAATAAATATCCATATTTATTTCGAGGGTTTTAGTTGTTATTTTATTTTTTTATACAAACTTGAAGGTTGAAGACTTTTTACATTTTCTAATTGTGTATCATACTTAACCTCAATATGAAATTGAGTATCAATAAATGAAATTGCATGAGTACTTCCTTCCATTGAGCCAGCAATCACAAAATGCTTATCTGGGCCCAAAATCTTTTAACACATCCAAATCCAAAGTCTTTATACATTCAAATGGACCCAAAACAAGAGATATTGCATGCTTTAATTTTGCACAGATAAAGAGGCAGATGGATAGCTCAAAGAGAAAATCAAGAAAGTAGGTCAAAGGGATTTGTTTTCTCAAGAATGTTGTTTATTTTCTCTCAAGGCATCAAGACTCATAAACAACTATCTCCTCTTCTTCTTCCATTTCTTCTTCTTCAACACTGAAACGAGTGCATGGATCAACTTTCGACTGCACAGATCGACACAACTTTTTCTTTTTGTTAAAGGTTCTTCATCATCAACGAGTTGCAACACAGACAGAAACAAAACAAATTAGGTTTTGGGTTTTGGGTTTTTTTATTTTAATTCTCAACCATAAATCGCACCCACATTTCCTTCAATCGCATGCGATTTTTAACGATTTGGGTAAGATGCGATTTGAAAATAGATTTAAATCGTTTGTTGTCCGATTCGATTCAAATCGCGATTTTTCAATGATTTGAACAACGTTGTTGCAGGTATCGAGTCACCAAAAGTAGTCAATAGGAATAGACTACTATTGCGCACCAATCAAAAGGAGCAAACTTGGAGTCGTTCTAGATGGCGAGGAAACAGGCGAGGGAGGGTGGTTTGACACCCCCCCCCATCCCCCTCGAGATTCACATTGGCGCGCATCTCGAGGGGGATGGAGGGTCACACCCCCTCCCTCGCTCGTTTCCTCGCCATTTAGAATCACCGGCAAACTTTTCCACCTATTAAGGACTTCAAATGAAGCTCAGACTGGAAGAAGCTACTAATGACCTTCAACAACTAAATAATGAACGATACTAAAACATGGCACATGAGTAAGGAAAAGAAATTCTTTAAACGCAACACTCAAGACCTAGGAGAACTCTTATGACATATATTTACCGGAAATGTTCATGAAAGCCAGGTTATTACATTTCTCTAATGGTTCTAATTGCTAGGAGAAACAACAAAGGCCAAATCATACTTTTTCCACGCCCCGATGCAACATATGAAAGTCACATAAGCAATAACAAAAATCAATACTAAATAAAACGAGGTAAAAGCCTTGAAAGAAGCCGCACCTTATCAGCTGCACAATTTTCTGTATAAGCCACCATGTGGATCCCTAGCCAAGGAGATCCGTGGTAAAGTTGTGAACAGCAACTTGCATATCTGCCAAGATACAAGTAAACACTACGAATTGAGTGCTTCTTCCTACATTCAACCAATCTCGGTAACATCAAATGGTTTTAACCATATCAAAAGGTGGAGAGACCCAAGAGCCTTCAACGAAGTGGGTTTTTTTTTTTCCAACTTTGTCGCTCTCATTGAGGAAAACAATCCAACGTCTCTGCCAATTTGTAGTTAGGTAAATTGAAGCCTGATCTCAAGGTGCAGCAGCAGCCAAATGAATGTAAAATCTGATTTTGACAACAAAGTCAAGAGTCGTCATAATAGGATGAAATGCTATAAAAAAGATTGAAATGAAGAAAGGGGAGTAACTTCACAATCTAAAAATGCATAAGATCAATATACCTTATTGCCAATTCCTCAATCTGGACCTTCAAGCTATTAGGTATTAGCAGAAGTGCATTGCCCATATATTGTGGCAAAAGTTCTCTAGCTTGTCAGTAGAGCCACTGTAGTGTTTACATTGTACGTTTTCTTTCACCAATCCTGTGTTCGTGGAGATGCTGACAAGGGTAACTTAATGGCAGATAGAATATCACAACCCTTCATAGGCAAAGGAAATGGTGATATCATACATGTGACTGACATGGATGTGAATGTGATTAAGTGTCCACAACTTATTGACAAGTGAACCCACAAGCCCATTTTCACAATCCTTGTATATCTTATTTCACAAGCATCATTTTGTTATTTGGAGAATGCATACATTTGACAGAAGATAAACTGAAAATTGAAATCATATAAATTGGTATGTGAATAACAGCTGAAAACAATGTACTTGAGTAAGTATGACGCGCTAGACAAAAAAAAGTACACACAATGTCTGACATGGTGAGTTCTTAGAAAATGACAAGTCCCAATTACATGGGCTGCCATCAAGCATAAATGGTGCTGGAAGAACAAGGCCTTCTAAAGACTTTTGAAGCCAACAAAAACTAAGCCCCCTTTGTAGGCATTCAGATGTAACATGAAACTGGATCCTCCACTTCATCAGCACACATAAGTTGCGTGCTTTCAATGTTTAGCATCATCATATCCAGAACTCCAGCATTCACATTCTTCATGGGTAACCTGGCATTGCAAGAATTTGTTGCTATGCTGACATAAGCCAATTGAACCACAGAGAAGAATGCAGGAAGCATAAAGTGGAGTTATTAAAACTTTGCCAGCCAGAAAATAAAAATCTGAATGCAGATCTTAATGCTTATGTCTCATTCCACCTGCCCTCAAATTTCTCAAGTTAGACGAACCCGTGACTGCCAATGGAGTATAAGAAGGTCCTTTCACATTTAAAAAGTCCTTGGGAACACAATCCATGTCAAGAAAACAGTTCCTTGCTTTGGCATCAGTAATTAAAGCACCCCAGTCTTCACACTTAATCAGAGTATTGGCATTGCCCATAACCTGTTAGAACAATACAACAAGTTAGTAACAATACATCAAAACATAATATGTGCACTACAAAGCAAAAACTTAATAATGAGGTCATACCCATAGTGCTCTCCTTGCACGAGTGAGTGCCACATTCATTCGGCGAATGTCAGCAACAAATCCTACACCATGGTTTGAGGCACGAACACATGACATTATTATCACATCCCGTTCTTGGCCTTGGAATGCATCCACAGTGTTGATATACAAATCTTTCCCTTCTTCCGACTTCAAAACTTCCTCAAACTCCCGTTGAATACATTTTAGCTGTAGCTTGTAAGGAGTTATTATACCAACAGTGACCTTGCTGACACCTAAGGATTTCAAAGTCTTCTGAAGATGCTCATAAATGCGGAGACAAAACTGTGCTTCGTGAATATTCTGGTACGAGACAGATCCACCTCTGTGGGACTCTCGTCCATGAGTAATATCATAGAAAACATAAGGTCTTAGTAAAGGGTCCTTGTAATAGACTTCATCAGGTAAATTGGCAACACTTTCACTGTCAGTAAGACGTCCTTGATAAAAGTACCTTGAAGGAAAATCCCTAATTTGAGGATGCATCCTGTACTGTACAGATAACAAAATTGTTGGACAACCAGCTTGCTGGAACCTTTCAAAGAGACTTCTACTGTATAACAAGGTTCCGGCTGCCTTGCTAATAACTGTAGCTGGAAGCTGCTGAGGATCCCCAACTAGAACACAGCGAGCTGCGCCAAGGGCAAGGGGGGGAAGCACTGCTACTTCACTAGCCTGGGCAGCCTCATCAATTACAACCATATCAAAACCATGAGTAAGGCGAGAGAACAATTTACGCCCACTGCTAGAAACTGTCGTAAACACAATCTCAGCCTCATTGGCAAAACTTGCTTCTAGATTTGCACGAGCTTCCTCAAGATTAAAGCTGCTACCAGCACGAAATTTACCTTCCACAATGATAAGGCGGGACATCTCCACCAGGACTTTATCTCGTCCTTCTACAACTGCTGCGAGATTTTGCAATAATGTGTCACGGTTGTGATCCCTAGCAACAAGAACATCAGGGTCAACCCCAACAGAACCTTGAGAACGACCAGCTGCAGCTGCAAGATTAAGTTCTCTCTGAAGACTAGTTATCTGGACTGATAGCTGATTTTCTCGGGTTTTCAGTTGATGCATCCAACTAAAAATTTCATCGCGGCCTTTGCCTAAAAGCTGGTCAGTCCTTCGCTCAACTGAGACTGCCTGTGCCGCACGAGTTTGTGAATCAACCCCAACACGAGCTACGTCAGGTCGATAGACTTTCATCTCACCATCAATAAATCCACGACCCAGGACACGAGATAGCAACTCATCAGTTGCTGCATTTGAAGGAGCACAAACAAGCATTCTAGGCTTCGGGCAGAGTTTTGGTAATGTCCGGAAGAGGTTCTGATCCATATTTTGGAGAACTTCATCAATGGATCCAGTACTGACACTCACAGAATTGCTTTCACTTGGTTGTTTATAGCTTTCTGGAGCAAGTTTCTTAAGCAGTGCAGTATAGTAGTGCTGGTACTGAACTAAATGGATAACATTTAACATTCCCCACACAGTGTGTGTCTTTCCTGTTCCAGGAGGCCCTTGAACCAAAGTAAAAGGCCATGGATCTTGCTTCTTTGTCATCCCACTACTAGTACCTGCAGCTGTATGCATTGCTGCCCATTGGATAGCCCCCAACTGGGGTCCATTAAAGGTTCTATATAGGTGGTCAACAAAATTCTGAGTGAAACATTCAGGCATTGCAGGAGGGTTCTCTTCATATTTGGGGAAATATTCCGCACTGGGTTTAAGAACCGCAGTTTGCATCTGAAATTAATGTCCATAACATCCGTAAACAATCACTTTCTCTAGAAGACACTTACACATCCTAAGGTTTCATTTAGTAACTTTAATAACATTATTACCTGCAAATTGAGACGACGAAACGCATGTAGAGCAACATATTCACGTTGAGTAGTTGCAAGTGAACCAAGCACAGTTAGATACCAGGTGCTCTTTGGCTGAAATTTCCTTATTACGTGATTATCATCGATCTTACTGAAATAAGATCCCCAAATAAAGCTATTAGAGGTCATAATTGTTTGGAAATTATAAGATAAATACAAGAATACATATCAAATTAAATTAGAGAAGGATGGCCATAATATCAAATTTGTGTGTTGAGAGAGAGAGAGAGAGAGGAGAGAGAACCTGCTAGGATCGTAGGAATCGCCAACATAAAAGTGAAGGATAGCACCAATGGGATCACGAAGATCAATAGGTTGGTGCCGTCTTACTGTACCCGCCACACGTCCAGTGACCTCAGACTCCACATCATCTTCAATAGCACCATTGTTATTCCTCTTAAATCTAGCTGCTTCACAATTTCACAAGTTAATATTAATGGGGGTGGGTTTTGATAAAAGTAGAGTAGAACCTCATGCAAGAAAATTATTCAGTGCACTTATCTAACCTGCTCCAGGCCTGGGACATGAAAGAACTGCCACGTCACCCTCCTTAAATGTCCACTTCCACTCATTTGGAGGGAGAACAATTACATCATACCATCCTACAATCCATAAATCAACCATCACTATAAGAAAAACACCATGGAAAAATCTCAGTAAATTGCTTATTACTCGAGTCGACTACCTTGTGAACACAATTTTGGAATCATATTCAAGATAAACTTAATACTCGAGTCGACTACTTCGTGTTTTTTTTTTCCTTTTAATAATGCTCTTTGCCACATGCAAGTAAACCTATACAACCAGATTAGCGTCATGTAGACAAACAAAATTGGCAATGAATCATGTATTTGTCTAGTATTTCATCCTGAGTATAATCGTGAGTTTAAGAAAAGGGTCATAAATCAAATTAGTGCAGCTGAACAATTTCATCTAACCGACCTATTAGGTACGCCAATTTTGCAGCATAGAGAATTTTTCATATTGGCTAAAATTCTGGGATCAATCATCGAAACTGGGCCAGTATCAATAAGTTCACAAAAGATCTAAGATGCTCAATTATTTAATTTTTCGTTATTTCAACCAATCATTGATTGGATCTGATAAATAACAATAACAAGACTTGCCCTGATCAACAATTTAAGAACTGATCATGCTGATTCAATAGTTTAGATTTAAACTTCAAGATGATTTTCAACGAGTTTATTCATCAATTCTTAAAAAACTATAAACGATGGCATCCAACTATTAACATCTTGAGTGCGCTTTCTCAAACCGGGATAGAAT
Organism: Berberis thunbergii; assembly: GCA_003290165.1. NCBI lineage: Eukaryota > Viridiplantae > Streptophyta > Magnoliopsida > Ranunculales > Berberidaceae > Berberis > Berberis thunbergii. Next base: position 13,610 of record QNQO01002938.1, on the reverse strand, counting down.
CAGACCCATAAATCTTATCAAGTCAAAATGGTGGAAAATTGGGTAAATCCAATGCCAAATTTATTGTAGCAATAAAGCATTATCTTGTTGTAACCTTTATACAGTTTATATTGAAACCACAGCAAATGAACCGAAAAATGAAACTTTAACATGATAGAATTTCTCAACCAAAAGATTTGATGGATAAAGATGAGATTTTAACATTTTTTTCTTATTTAATTTATCACTATCAAATCACCAGCCTGCTATTGACATATGCAGGGATGTTTTAGGTAGTGTTGTTAGAATCGGAAAATCGTGCGACGCGACTAGCGATTTGAGTCGGATCGCAGCTGGTTCGATTGGAGTTGTGGCCTGAATCGACTTTAAGCAGAGCCGTACAAAATCTAATCGCTAAATCGCTATTTCCTGGAATTGTACAAGTCAAAAACTCCAAAGCTAAGAAAGATAACAATAGTGGAAGAAATCATGTCTCCCTGATCGATTCGTTACAGGAAGGGGACACATGGATTTCAGTACATCGATTCTTCGTTTCAGTAGTGTTTTCAATTTTCATGAAAGAGAGATCCGGTTTTCCGATTGATCTGTTGCAGGAAGGGTAAAAAATTTCATTGTTGTTGCTATTTTCTTGGTCTGTTTCCTTGAGACACCAAGAAGAACAAGCTATGCGTTTGCATCTATTTGTGTTTTTGTTTCGGTTAACTGTGTATTTTGAAAAATAAACTGGCACTTGTTTCATATATATGTGGAGTGGTATTTTTAATACTCTATTTTGAATCCCAACTCGAATCTTACAATTGACGATTTGAATCCCAATTTGATTCAAACTTTTGCCTTTACAATTTTCAATCTGATTTTCGTTTTGACAACCTTGGTTAGAGGCATATTAAGTTATTATACTAAACTGACTTAAGATATGTAAGAGCCTGGATAAAGATATCCACAACCAAAAGTAAGTCAGAATTTATCCACCTGAGCAATGATAGATTTTTGTTAAAATCTTCAAATTGGGCATCCAGAACACACTACAATAACAGCCTTCCCCGCCTAACAACATTCATGCATTGTGACATTTCTTCTTAAACACACAGTTTTAGGAAACAAGTAATGAATTATTTGTTCTTTCTTCAAATTGTAAATTTCTAGAAACACTGATCTAAATTGAGTTGCAACTACTTACCCCTTTCTCGTCTTTCAACACCTTTTACACGGACCATAACATGTGCATCTCTTGTAGGAGTTTCAGCTGACTCCTCCCAAGTACTGTATAACTGCGCCCGGCATTCCTCAAAAAGCAAAGGTTCAAACACTCTGACATACTCCTCTACAGACTCAAACCGACCTGGCACTCGTTGGAGCTCTGTCTCCTCTGCCAAAGACGAGGAATTTTAACACACATAGCATCACCTAATAATATGGTAAAGCTTGCACACCCTTAAGCATAGAACTATACTAACAAACAAAAAATAAAGAAGTAGCTAAGATTTGCAAGATAAAGAAGCTAAGAATTTCAAACCTGGATGATGCCAAAACTTATCATTAGTCACCTCCCGCAAAAGGCGTTCAACAGAAGTATCTTGAAATTGTGTATTGTTTGCAGTTTGCTTCTTTACAGGAGGATGCTTTATAGTCCCACTTTTTGAATCCACAGAGCTATGACCACCTGAAGCTTGCTTACGAACTGATCCAGATGGGTGCTTATGCTGCCTAGAATCGGTGGGCTGCTTCCACGATCCTTGCCTTGGGACGGGAGGAGGATATACTTCTGTAGCAGAATCGGTCACACTGTTCACCTTCCTAGACTTACCTTGATCTCCCAGGTTCATATCCCCATTAGATTCAGATTTGCAATCATTATAGTCCACCAAAGCACCCCCTTCATTACTTGGTAGATCTACTTGTTTTTTATCCTTGGTTGTGAGTTGTCCATGCCTTTCTGCATTGCGTTCTCCATGAACTGAATCTGTGCGAGGTTTCTTTACTGCACGATTATTTGGATTTAATGAGTTCGGCTGCTTTTTGGGAGTAGAAGCTTTGATAAGGCCAGCTTGCTTGACATCCTCCGGCCCAATCATCTTAGTCTGTCTAAACTGTTTCTTCCCTAACATTGCCTCTTTGTGCTCATCAAGCTTGTGTTTCTTTCCAAGACTATTAGTAAACTTTGATGCAAAACGTGCTTCAACTCCTTTGGTCTCTCTTTGCTTCACAACGGTTGAACTTTCCTCCTGTAAATCAACTTGGGCATCACCTCTGGCATTACCATCTGAACTTCTACCACTTCGGTCCGGATCCAATCCTAAAGAACACTGACTACTACTCTCCTCCTTTGCTATTCCTACAACTTCGGCTTTAGCATCCTCCGGATGTCTGAGATCAGTAGAGGTACTCTCAGCAGCCTTTTGACAACTAGAACCCTCCACATCAGACCACTCCCCTTCTTCTCTTTCCACCGCCTCACCCTCTGTACCCGTCTGACCCGGATACACCGATGTCCCAACAACTACTTTGTTTTCCTCACTACACTCTGCTACCACCTTAGATGATGACTCAACAGAGGACTTCTGATGTCTAACATTCTCTTCAGAATTATTCAAATCTTTAGGCTTAACAAAGGGCTGAAACACCGAAACAGAAGAAGCATGCGTGAAGGCATTATTATTAGGTATTCTCTGACAACCATCAGAAGGCGGAAACAAGTCTGTTGTCAAATTGGTATTCAAACAAGGAAGCGCCTTCTGAGGCTGTACAATGAACCTAATTTCACTTTCTTCTTCCCCATCATCAGGGAGTTCATTAAGATCAAATAAAGACTTCCCTCTACTACCCATCTCATATGCAAATACATAAAACTAAATCTTCTACTCAACACAAGCCCCAACAGTCACACATGCAAATTTAGAGAAAACAGCAACACATCCACCCACCCACATTACCCAATGCCACCAACAATACTCCCCCTTTCTTTTCGTCTGCCCCTCTTAGACGATTAACATCAAATCAAACTTTGCAACAGTTATACTGCAAAAAACCAATAAAAATTGCAATCTTTTCAATATCAATCAACAAGAATCAACTATTTAGACAATCAAAACTTAACTCCCAATCACAAAACAATCAGATTGGATTCAAAAACAAAAACCCATGCCCCCAATTCACTCCCAACCAAAACCCAAACCCTAGATTTGCTACTAATCCATCACAAACAACTCAACTGCATGGATCCTCAACAAGAACTAAACGATTGAACCCTAATTGCAATAATGAATGAACGGATAAAAGAGAGAAAGAGAGAGAAGAGTACCTGCTATGCTAAGTTGGTGGTGATGGTGACAAAGACAGAGACAATAAGAAACAAGAGAGACATATTTATAGTGAAAAATGGGGGAATTGCATTGCAGTCATATGTGGAAGGTCCTGGGGAGGATGAAGTAGTAGACCTAGATTTGTATAAGTTGGGCAATACTTGGGGTGGGTCAAAACCCGGATACCATTGCTCCATCCTAAATTTATTTTTCTAGGGTTTGAGATTTTTTTTTTTTTTTTTTTTTTTTTTTGGAGGGGGTGCAACTTTTTTTCTTGAAAATTTTGGGTTTGGCTTGGATTGAGATTTTTTGAAAATTCGTTGGATTTTGACCGTTGTTTATGTGAGCGAGTTGTTATTGCACAACGCCCTATCTATCAACATTTTTTCCATGACAGTATATGATCGTACGAGTACTATAAGGAATACATATTTATGCGCTTGTGGTTATTTTTGTTAGAATTTTTTTTATCGTAATTGATGTGCAGTAATAGCTCATTAATTAGATTTGAGATCTTTCAAGTCAACTTGTTTTGTTGCCGTTGTGTTGACGTATAGTTTTTTTCTTTGCATGCAATGAAATTTTATTGTGTGTGGATAATGAGCAACTCTCTTGTATTTGAAGTTATTAGAAACATTATTCCAATGAAATCCCTTTTTTTTCTTTTTTCAAGAAAAATCATATAGGCAACTCATTAAATTGAAGGCTATCTTTTTTGGACACATATTTCCATTCATTTCACTATTTTTTTTTAGGACTAATATCCTCATCTAAAACACATGTATATTAATCAATTTATTTTGGTTATTTTTCTTAAAATAGTACCATGAGATTCATATTTCATTCTTCATTTGATGCAAACTTATGGTTGGTTATCCCAAATCAACGAAGAGTTGTTAATACACCAAAAGTGTCGATATGTGTAGAATGTGGAAAATTTTTGTTGCTAGGATCCCATAACATGAGTTCTAGCATCATCTGAAAACATAGATCTCGCATCATGACTTATTAAAAACAAATGATTCACAAGTCTGTGAGTCACCATAATAGCCAATGAGACCATAGCCATACAGTCTCATGAGAAAGTTGCCTATATAATTGATACCTTTAAAATTTTGCTTCAACTTCATTCAACTGACCAAACAATATGAGTCGTAAGAACGCTTTTGTTGATTCCACATTTAGAGGATTAAGAATTTGTAATCCAATTCTAATTCGCAGCGAGGTATAAGTAAATTCTATTGACTTCTTGAGTGAACTAGTGATTCCACATTAACAAGCTTGATATATTGGTAGATAAATAGTAAATGACCACTTTATCTTTTCTTCATCCACCATATAACGTTGGCCTAAGAAAAAGGAAAATAACTCCCTTTTTATATTGAATTTCTTATATCTACTAATTGACCTTAGCAATAGTATAAGATTTATGTAAATAATAAAACAAAGGCAACGACTACACCACACTATCATTTCCTCTTTCTCACACCACCAATAAATATGCATAAGAGAAAAATCTAAACTCAAAACGAACAAAATGTAAAATAGGATAATTTTCGATCAATTTAAACCCCCAATTGAGATTGATTCTCAAGTTCATCAAAATACAAAAGTTGTAGTACTATGAATTATCTAATAAAAACAATTTGAATCACTTGAAAATGTTTTGAAATAAACAAGTTACGATCATTTTACTAAAGTTGTGCAAATCTGTCTTGCAATGAAAATGGGATAGTGCTCTTGACTTTCGACCAACTTATGTGCTCGATCAAGACCGATTCTCAAGTTGATCAAAACACAAAAGTTGTAGTACTCTGAGTTATCTAATAAATACAATTGAATCACTTGAAAATGTTTTGAAATTAGCAAGTTATGGTCATTTTACTAAAGTAGCGCAAATCTGTCCGAAAATTGAAAACGGGATAGTGTTCCTGACTTTCGGCCAAATTATGTGTTCGATCAAAACCAATTCTCAAGTTGATCAAAATACAAAGGTTCGCATTGCACAATGCGAACATAAATTCTTTCGGACAAATTGCGTGATTTTAGTAAAATGACTATAACCTACTAATTTCAAAACATTTTTCAAGTGATTCAAATTGTATTTATTAGATAGTTGGCAAAAAGTCAGGAACATTATTCCGTTTTTATTTTTCGGACAGATTTGCACTATTTTAATAAAATGACCATCACTTGTTCATTTCAAAACATTTTCAAGTGATTCAAATTATGTTTATTAGATAACTGAGATTACTACAAAATTTGTGTTTTGATCTACTTGATAATCGGTCGATCGAGCACATAAGTTAGCTGAAAGTTATAAACACTATTTCATTTTCATTGCGAGACAGATTTGCGCGACTTTAGTAAAATGACCATAACTTGCTCATTTCAAAACATTTTAAAGTGATTCAAGTTGTGTTTATTAGAAAGCTAAAATGACTACAATATTTCTGTTTTGATGAGGTTGAGAATCGGTCTTAATTGAGGGTTTAAATAGGTCGAAAGTTTTCCTGTTTTGTGTTTTTTTCGTTTTGAGTTTGAGTTTCTTTGTTATGTTAAGTTATGCATATTTATTGAGTTTGGGTTTAAGGGTGGTTTCGAATTTGAGAGGATTTTGAGAACTTTTGAGGGAGAGGGAGAAGATTTGCAAAATATTTTGGATGGGGGAGAGAGGAACCATTGTCGATTTGAATGGTGAAGGGAAAAATTGTTGGTTTTTGTTTATATAGGTGACGTGAGAAAGTATAGTGGTGTGAAAAATAAAGTAGGTGGTGTGAGAGAGAGGAAATGCTGGTGCGGTGTAGGAGTAAGTCTAGCCAATCATGTTTGCTAGTTTATTTTTTGAGTTTTTTTACACTTCTACCCCTTCTATAGATAGTGTTTGTGGTTGTGTTTTAAATCAAATGGAAAACAAATTGTAAAAACATTAAAAAAAAATTTTTAGTAAACATGGCTGATTAAACTTACTCGTGATGTAGTCACCACCTAAAACAAATTGGTGACAATAATACAAGAGATGAAGATGAGTTGATTGTGATTCCATATATAGAATAAAAGTTATCAAATAAAGCTTCATTGGTGTGGACAGGGCATAGTTTAAAAAGTTATCAAATAAAGTTATCAAACTGAAATCGAACCGATCATTAACAAAATCGACCCGATTCTATTTTATGCAAATCGTAACCAAATCGAACTGACTAAAATAGAAATAAAACCGAACCGACTGACTATTTTAAACATATTATATTATTTTTATATAAATTATATATTATTTATTATATATATTCAGTTGGTTTAGTTTAGTCGGTTAAAATCACATAGAAACCGAAAAACCGAACCAACCACTTCGGTTTTGAAATTTTTAAAACCGAAACCGAACTGATCGGTTTGATCGATTTTTTGTTCAACCCTATTTCAGTATCATTCATTTTAATCGAATGTGATTATTGTCTGACCATAAAAAAAATCACACAGATATTTTAAAATAGTCTTGTAAGTATTTAAAAATAATAAGTACTTCAACTGTGAATCTTTAATACCCAAATCGAAAAGGGTCGGAACCAGAATTTTGCAATCAGAGTGATGTGAAACGAACTGGAGAAGGATGCATTCTTCAAGATACGTGTAAACATTATCATATCGTGACACATCACCTTGATTGTAAAACCCCATTGCAAAATTTTGATTCCGTACCAAAGTTTTGCTCTACCCAAATAGTCTAATTCGTAACAAACTAGGCATTCATTTGTAGTAATTGTCGGTACTTTTAATTGACACCTTAATGTTCGTTTATAAAAATCGATAAGCCTATTTTTTTAACTGAGCTATTCCAATGCAAAGGGGTTTTGCTCAATTCTCCCTAAAATTGCTGGGGCAACAATTTGAGAAAAAACGAATGCAAAATCATGTCATACTCATTCGTACAAGATGGGAATTATTGTTAAAATAGCAAGAGTTCACAATAATAAACAATTGGTTAAAACTAAGTATGTTTATAAATTTTCAACATATAAACTTTCTATAGAATTTGAAGCTGTACAAAATCGTAGAAAAATTTTAAATCACAAAATATTACTTGTGTTTCGGACACTGACATAATGTATGATCATGTTAACTTTACGATGATTTGACGATAAGGTAAAGTACAAACAAATAAAATCTTTTTTGGGTGGTAGATCAAATTACATAACATAATCATATACAAAACTCACACATATTTCTCCATATTATTGTCGAAATGTTCTTTTTGCATGGACATCTCAAAGGAACAAAGAATTTGAGTACAGAGCCACTATAAAAAGACATATTTTTGTTCTCCCTTTCTAGCCTCCAAAGCCCAACCAAAAGTGAAAGAACTAAAATTACATGATCACTTACCCTTTCCTTTAAATAGAGGATTTAGGGTTTGTGTTGGTGATGATTCGTTGGATCATTAAGGATTTCTAATTTGGGATACCAGCTGCCAACCTTGCTCTTAAATCCTTCCTCAGGATTTTGCCTGATGGAGCTTTTGGTATGGAGTCCACAAAGAACACTTTGCCTATCCTCTTGTAGAAGACCACCTGCAAACCATTTCACCATTAGAATCCAAACATTTAGGTTATATAGATATATGACAGGGTATGTTGGGTGCCTTTGAACTCAAGTTGTTTGATAGGAGGAGAATTTTTAACTTTGATAAAAAATATTTTAGTTTTATGCGAACATAAAATATCATTCTAATTTGTTATATATATAAGAGGGTGGTCAAGAAATCGCAATATAAATCCTAGCAACCTAATACAAGCTTAGATTGTGCTTTGGAAAATAAACATAAGCTTAGATTGTGCTTTTTGCTTGTTCTTGTTTAATTTTCCAATTCCAATGGAAACGGTCAGTCTGTCTATATAATATGTCCTGGATTGTGAAAACAAGTAATGATTAGCCCCAAACATAAATAAAGCGAAAGATAATTGAGTAATTTTAGTGTTATGGTCTTTCTAAAGTGTTTGTGAAGAATCTTGTCAAAATTGACATAACGAAGTTACAAAATTTTGAGGAAACAACATCAAAAAAAGGATAACAAATGAGCAATGAAATGTAGGGTTGAAAATCGAACCGATTATTATCGATTTAAAATTTTTTCAACTGAAACGAACTAACTATATCAATTTCAAACTTATGTAAACCGAAAACTGAACCGATAGAATAAAGTTAACATATTATATTATATATATTCGGTTGGTTCGATTTTGTCAATTTAAAATTACTTAAAAATTGAAAACCGAACTAACCTTATTGGTTTCAAAAAAATTTTAACCGAACCATACCAAACTGAAATCGATCTTAAACCAAACCGATCAACTCGGTTCAGTTAGTTTAGTTGGTTTATTCAATTTTTTGTTCAATCCCAACGAAATCAAAAATTCTAACTGTCGAGGGAAATGACGAGGAAAACAGTGAGGGAGGGGCGTCCATCCCCGCAGGATGCGTGCGTTGAAAAGTCAAGCGCGCATCCCAAAGGGATGGAGGGTCCCCCTACCTGTGGGGTCCCTCGCTGTTTTCCTCGACACTTATACGGGTTCCACCGAAATAGAACCTTTTTTTTTTTTCGTTTGCACATAGACGAATTCTAAATGTCGAGGAAACAGGCGAGGAAATGGGCGAGGGCAGTGACGTGGCGGGGTGGAGACCGTCCACTCCGCTCGGGATGTGTGCCATCATTTTTGGTGCGTGCATCCCGAGCGGAGTGGACGGTTTCCACCCCGCCACATCGCTGCCCTCGCCCATTTCCTCGCCTGTTTCCTCGACATTTAGAACTGCTCTTGCACATAACAGCACGGACTCTTTTCCCTTTAGTTGGGCTTTGCTCATTCTGAAACAGGCTCAGAAAGGGAATAACAGCCCAGGTTGATAGTTTGGGCTAAAACTTTGGGTTTTGGGCCCAATGCAATATATACGTAACTTTCAAATTTTGCTGATTACAACTCGAAATAAATAATATTATTGGTGTAAAAATTTACCTGTTTTGCGACGAATTGCTTGACTTCATCCTCGGTGATTTGAGCACCGTTCGATCTCACGATGAATGCAACTGGAATCTCACCAGCAGCTTCATCCTTCATGCTGAAATGCACAAAAAAAATTAAAAAGCCTATTAGAAAATGATCCAATAGATTTTAAGCCCACAGACTGAACTATACCAGAATGATTTTTTTTTTTTTAAGACTTACGGGACTACGGCTGCATCAGAGAGGTTGGGGTGGTTTATCAGCAGGGCTTCGAGTTCGGCAGGGGCCACCTGGAACCCTTTGTATTTGATCAACTCCTTCAAACGATCAACGATAAAGAGCTCATTGTCATCATCAATGAAGCCTATGTCACCTGTGTGTAACCAGCCATCTTTGTCTATGGTCGCAGCCGTGGCCTCCGGATCATTAACATAACCTGATAAATAAGCATGGTAACTTAGTTATTATCTTCACTCATTGAAAAACATATATATCAAAATATGCCTGACATTCGATCATATTAGTAGAGTAGTCCTTAAGGATTACAAATCAAATCCTTATTGGATCTCAAACATTGTGTTCAGGTCCAATAAGAGCTAAATTGGTATCTCCGTCATATGAGTAAATAATTTACATTCACCACAGGCATACCACTGAACTGGTACTTGCATTCCTGAGCCACCATCAATATCGACGAAAATGGTTCTCAATTTAAATCCTAACAAAGAAGATATTGGCAAATTTTGTTTAAGGAATCTCCCGATGTTGGTATACTATGAATGCCAAATCGTACATCTGTGATTTCATCCGCTACAGGCTTACTGCTCAGCTAGTACTCCATTGGCATGAATGTCTCAAAATGAAAATAGTAAAAATGAAAAGCTGGTAGGTCTTTATGGGCCTCAATCATTAAAAGTGCAATGCATTAAGCTTTGTGGGCGAAGTTGTGAATCATGGACCCGTATGGGGTTGCTGCAAGAATGGAGCCCACTTGTGCGTACTGAGTGCGCACCATAAAATTGGTGGGTCGAAAATCACCTACGATCAAGTTCAACCACTTTCTATGCCTTGACTTTAGATCAAATTTTTTTTTCCTTTTAAACGAGTTAATCCTATTGACCATCCAATTAACTCCGAATGAATGTACAGAGCAAACGTGGACAAGTTATTAGTTGCTACTAGACCATATATTCAATCAAGACAATCCATAATTAAAAAGTTATTTCTTGTGAATTAGTTGAGCAAGAAATCCCGACTAATCACATGTTAAAAATAAATAAATAAATTAATCCATGAATTGTCTTGACTAAAATACATGGTCTAACAGTAGTGGATAACTTATCTTGCCATTTGTACACGCATTAAAAACATTTCTGCCTGAAGTACATGGACATATCGTGTTAATGTGCTCCACACGACCCACATACTTTATCTTTCGTTACCACCGATACTTGGTGATGATAATCAATTTTATTCAAAATACAATGTCATCAACCTATTGGTAGGAAATGGGGGAAATATGACAATGACACTTGTTATCAAGATAATATTAAAATTGTGGTAGATAACAGCCACTTATATATCATTTTTAATAAAAAACGGGCCATAATATTTTAAGGTGCACTTGCACGTAAGTAATTTCAAAATTTTAGAGATTGAACAAACCACCACCAACTACCATTTACACCAATTGGTCAAAATCCTACCAAAAGGTTGTTCCATATCTCTTTCTGATCCCGACACATTCATTATAAAAAAAAAGAAAAAGAAAAAAGGAGTCTTCCAAGTAAGCTACTCCATCTCTCTCTCTAATCTCTATATACCAACCCTTCTAATTGTTTGCTGGCAAGTTCTCCTAATAATGCAAAATTTGGTAAAACAAGGCCAACACTCCAACTAACAATCAACTGTATGGGGTAATTTTTGGACCTAACATGGGATCGATGAAGCCGAAATGTCTGTTTTCACTAGATGTGGCATCGAAACGTATGAAACTACAAAATTGACCACCATTGTAGAAAAATGTCGCATTTCAAAATAATTTGGCAACGTTTATAATATCAAAGAGGGTGGTATTACGTACAATTATCAATCGTGTTAGATTTGACTTCTTGTGAAACACGTTTCTCTATATGTTAAATTGACGTAATTGAAAAAAAAAAAAAAAAGTTACTTGGATTTTTTTTTTTTTTTAATTCCTATGAAATTGGCTTTACGACGAAGGGAGTAATAAGTCCTATGTGCTAGACGTGATTCTTATCGGATAACAAACTTTAACTTTTAAATTGAAAAAATGAACAAAAGTGACAAAAGGGTACCTTTCATGATCTGATCTCCTCTAATACAAATTTCTCCGGGTTGATTCCGGGCAATGATGCGCCCGTATCCGGATCCAGATCTTCATCTCTGCATTTCTAACCACAGATCCACATGATCCAGATTTGATCTCAAATGGTTCCTTTGCAAACGCCAAGCACATTGCCAATACCGGCCCAGCTTCTGTCATTCCATATCCCTGTCAACAGTTAATTTTCCAAATTCAGTCCTTCATTTCGCGTCTTAAATTCACTCACATATTGACATTATTGAATTGTACAGGAGGGTATTCGAGGGAAAATCTCATAACTAGAATACCATTACTAAAGGTTGTGTTTTGGTAAGTCTCAACTTAACTAAAACCTTTTATTTGCTATTAGTTATCTTAAAACAATCCCTCGACAGACTGGTCAAGAAATTATTTAGTATCCCCTAAAAATAGTTGATCTACATAGCTTTTTTGGGTGCTTTTTTGGAGTCTCTCGGTATTTATACCCTTTTTTATGAACGATGTTTGTGATTGTATTTAAATAAAAAAGATAAAAAATTGTAAAAAAGACACCATACAATTACTCATGATATTTATTGTGGGGAATTAAAAACAACTCATGTGCTATAACCTAAATTAATGTTTTAATTATGTAAATTATTTTAGAGATATCCAAATAATCAGCAAGATTTTAAGGGCCACTTAAAAAGGTAAGAAAATATAATATGGTAAAATATAAAACACGTAAATGACCCAAACAAATCCAAAAATTCCAAACCTGTCCCATTTTGCATTAGGAAGCTTGATCTAAGAGCGTCCTCAAGTTCCTTCCCCATGGGAGCAGCTCCGGACATCACAGTCCTGATAGTCGAAAGGTCATAATTATCGACAGCGGGGCTCTTAACGATCGCCAATAACGATCGGAGGAACGAAAGGCGCATCGTGACCTTGTATTTCTGAACCAGTTCCAATAGTTGTACAATATCGAACTTTTGCATAATCAAGATGGCCGCACCAACTCGCAAACCACAGAGTAGGATTGAGTTAAGTTGAGTAATATGGAACATTGGTAGTACACACAACATTACGTCCTCACTGTTTTATGTACAAATTAGGGTTCTCTCCATCAACTTGTTGTGCCACACTGGTGACCAAACCCTTGTGTGTCAACATAACACCCTTTGGCAACCCAGTAGTCCCGGAGGAATATGGCAGTGCCACCACAATCGTCGGGCTTAATATCGATCTCTGTATGAGTCCAATTCAGACTCGTCGGCCTGGGTTAGCTCGGAGAAATGTAAGCAGCCCTCAGGTGCGGTATCTATGCACATGATTTTCACGTCGTTCCACTAACTCCGTGAGCTTGTCAACATAGGAAGATTGTGTGATGACCAACTTTGCGTTCGACGCTTTCGCTTGTTTGGAGATCTCACTGGAGTATAAATGGATGGCTGTGGTCGTGGTTGCGCCAGAAATGAAGCTCCTAGGAAGTTAGAACGAACTCCGGTGTGTTTGGGAGCAAAATCATAATGACATCATATTGTTTGATACCAAGTTTCTTGAGCCCAGCTGCCACCTTTCGCATGGTGAGTTCGACATCCCGCGTAGGTGAGTATCTCCCCAGTTGCTCCGTTTATCAAGCATGGACGAGAAGCAAAAGTGGAGACATTTCAAAACAGTATGAGTGTAACGGGAGGTGTTAGGGATGTAGATATCGGGGAGTTTCGATCTATAAATGAACTCTTTCATCGTCCTCGTCTCTGTTGGAGCCTCCATTAGAGAGAATTGGGGTGCAGAGATGAGAACAAGGATGATGAAGCCTGAAGGCTGAAGGAGTGTTTGGTGGGTTTGAGTTTGGTTTGAGAAGAGTTGAAGATAATATACAGGTGGGAGAAAGTGACAGACAGGGCAAAATGGTGATTATTTGAATTGATTAAGGGTAGAATGGGAAGATAAATTTTCATGGTTGGTGAAGTTGCTGAGGTGGCAGTGGTGGTGTTGGTGGATGTC
>QNQO01002937.1:0-82895 GCA_003290165.1 Berberis thunbergii | reverse complement strand
CGTATGAAAAAGAACTGCTAGCTGTGGTCATAATTGTGCAAAAGTGGAGATTCTACTTACCCGGTTCAAAGTTTTATGTACTTACTGATCATCAGAGCCTTAAACATATCTTGGAGCAGAAAATATCTACTCGAATCCAGCAGAAGTGGTTCACCAAACTACTAGGTTATGACTTTGAAATAAGCTATAAAAAAGAGCTGACAACACTGTTGCTGATGCATTGTCAAGAAGAAATGAACCTAACAGTTCATGCCTTGCCATCTCCTCAGCTTCTCCTTCATGGCTTAATGAAGTTCATCAAAGCTATGATCAAGACACCATTGCCACTACACTACTGACCAAGCTAAGTATCAGCCATGATTCAATTCCAAATTTTACTATGAAAAATGGTATTCTAATGCATAAATCCAGTATCTATGTAGGATCTACAGGGAAACTCAGAGCTAAGCTACTACAATCATTCCACTTCTCTACTATGGAGGACACTCTGGCATCCACGCCACCTATCAAAGACTCAGCCACTCTTCTACTAGCTTGGCATGAAAACCCAACTATTGCACTTCATATACTCTTGCAATATCTGTCAATGCAACAAACCTGATCAAACTGGTTATGGAGGCCTTCCACAACCCCTACCTGTTCCTACTTACGCTTGGCAGCATGTGACCATGGACTTTTTGAGGGTCTCCCTTCTTCCCAAGGCAAAACAATTATTTTTGTGGTGGTGGACAGACTTACAAAGTATAGTCATTTTATGGCTTTAGCACACCCCTTCATGGCATCAATGGTAGTTGATTCAAACCTCAAGCACGTCTAAAAACTCCATGGCCTGCCATCTTCTATTGCCTCTGACAGAGACAAGGTATTCCTTCATCACATTTTGAAGCAGCTGTTTGAAGCCTTAGGCACCTTTTTATCCATGAGCACGGCTTATCATCCCCAATCAGATGGGCAGACAGAATGTACGAATGCTTGTTTAGAGACGTATCTGCATTGCATGACACATGCCTACCAAATGGTGCCATTGGTTGTATCTCACATAGTATTGGTTTAACACCAATTACCACACCAGCATTAAGACAACACCATTTCAGGCCTTGTATGGGCCAGTGTTGTTAAGGCGGACGCCTAGGCGTGTCTGAGGTGCGCCTCGAGGTATTTTGGTAAAGAGACGCCTCAAAATGATGCAAGGCAGAGCAGTGAAGTGAAGCATCCGCCTCGAACCACCTCAAACTGCCTCGGGCCGCCTCAGCCCATTTAAAGCTTAAAAATCAAAAGCCTATTGCAGCCCACTTGTCTTTTAAGGTTAAGAGGGGGTATTTAGAGTTTTAGACAAGAGAACGATTCATTGGGGCTATTGTTGTTGTTGTGTGTGTTTTCTCCTTCTATAATCAGGTTCATCTTCTTCAAATTAGGTGTTGCATCTTTCATATCAGGATGTTTCATCTCTTCTTCTTCCTCCTTTCTCTTCTTCTTCCCTCTCATTCCTGTGTTTTTTATATGATCTGTTCTGCAGCTTCTGCTGTGTTTTTTATATGATCTGTTCTACTGCTTTTTTTTATATGATCTGTTACTCTTTTTTATATGATCTGTTTTGCTTCATTTTTTCTTCACAATAAACAATAATAAGTAATATTTTAGCATATGGATCGAAATTTGATGCAAAATTTTAAAGTTAAACCAATGAGACCTGCTGGGCGATGCCTCACCAAATTGCAATTTTTCAAACACTGTTTGTTTCAAATTCAACCATTAATTTTCCAAACACTGTTTCAAATTTCCAAAGTTAAACCAATGAGAAGTTGATGAACTAGTTTACATTATGCTTTGATGTTTTTCTTGTTTGTTTCTTTTTTAGTGATTTAGTGGATAGGCAAGTTAAGTACACTTATGTAGTGCATTTTTTGCTATGTTATGCAACTTTATTAAGTTTCCATTTCAATTCTAAATAGTTTTATGACTTTTTGTACATATTGGCATATGCAAATTATCAAAATGATGATGAATATTACTTATCTAAATATGTTTCAATTTATTATAATAAAATTTTTAAAAAAAATGTTAGATCGCCTCAGTGAAGTGAGGCGTCCACCTCGCCTACCGCCTCGCTTCTGAGGCGTTTTTAAGCTCATCCGCCTCAACGCCTTAATTACACTGGTATGGTTATTCCTCTCCTCTACTTGCTCTCCCACCCATTAATTCCTTATCTATTATTGGATGTGCCAACAATATCTCAATGAAGCGCAACAATATGCTTCACATCTTGAAGGAACGACTGCATATTGCTCAAGAGAGAATGAAACACTATGCAATATGAATAGGAAGGAACGCTCATTGCTTGGTGACTGGGTATACCTTAAATTGCAACCATACCGACAGATTTCGGTTCAGCTTCGCAAAAACTTGAAACTCTTCTCTTGCTTCTATGGGCCTTACAAATTATAGACAAGATTGGAGCAGTTGCTTATAACTTGAGCTACCCTAGGATTCCAAAATCCATTCGGTCTTCCATGTCTCACAACTGAAAAAAAAAGATCAACGCCTCCATTTGTCTTCACTTACTGTTTCTCTAGTAGACATCTCGGACTGCTTGCTCAACCAATTTCTGTTCTTGGTCGCAGGCTCATCCCACGCCATAACAGAGTAGTTACTTCCAAGTATTGATCCAATGGTTCAACTCCACTACAACATCAACAACATGGGAAGATTGGTCGTCCATGTTTCTTCCACCTTTCCTAACTTTCATCCTTGAGGACAAGGGTGTCCCGAAAAGGCAGGCAATATCATGTTCAGAACAACCAGAAGCTATAAATAATATGGCGGGAAGAAATAAGAGGGAGTTTTGAATTAAAATGTATTAAGGATAGATGTGTAATTTGACAGTGGTAGTTAACACTAGTTCTTCTAAACATGTGTCGAGTATGTAATGGTTACTCTCAAATTTTGTTAGAACCCTTATTACAAAAGGGGATCGAGAGAGCTAAGAAGGCAGAGAATAATTAAAACTTTTAGGCTCCTGTTCAGTTGAACTTGAGATTTTCCTTCTGTAAACTTGTTCTCCTTCTTCAATCTCTAAATACTATCTCAATTGCTTGAAACTCTTTCGATTGGATCCAAGTATTGCCACATTGTGACAGACTCTTTGATGAAATTTTTTTTACTCTTTCTTGAGAGGATTTGTTATCGTAGTCTCGTGAACTGAAACCCTAATCAAGACCCATGAACATTAAGTAATATAGAATCACTACAAAAACAAGCAGTTGATTTCGAGCTTTGATTTTGAACGAGGATTCCCTGCAAAAAGGAACAAATGAAGTGAAATTTAATTGTTAGTTGGTTTGGGGGTACATTTAAATTGCAAAAATGCTAGGAAACCGAGTTTTTGCAACCAGAGTGATGTGGCGTGATCTTGAAAGAATGATGAATCTCAAAAGAGTTTATGTGTATCTCGAGGTTGTAAAAAAATTCTCTAACGATGCCACATCATCCTGGTTTCAAAACCTTGTTCCCTAACCCTCTTTAAATTGTCATCAAATAAATAGGAAGAACAACATCCGAATCATGAATACACATCCTTTCTCTTGCTTATACTCCTCACAAAGACTATTCAATAAAACAAACACTTCCTTTTCTTCTAGGAAAACTCTCAATTTGTTGTATTGTAAATTCAAACCCTAATCAAGATGCCACTTCTTAATCTATGTCGATGTTATCAAACCCCCATAACTTATATACTTGAGAAATATGTGGTCACGACGACCAATTACCTTTGGTGGTATTAGCACAATCAACATAATTTGCTTTGATGAACATAGTTATTTCATTTGTAGATTTTGAATCTAAAGATGTGCTAACATCCCAATTTGTTATTAGAAGCATACAATGCTATGACAAATCAAATGATGTTTATCAATAAGAATTTTGGTTTTAAAATACAACATTTCATGCTTATTTTCTATCAACAATCAAATCTAAGTAGTATGAGGTTAGAAATACTCTCTAATTAATAAAAATAAAAAAAATTATCCATCCACAAAAAAATATTGCATCATTTATTTTAGTTGTTAATTTTATCCACAAAAAAAATATGCATCATTTATTTTAGTTGTTAATTTTATTTGTGTGACATTTGTTAGTTATCGGAGGATAACATCTAATGACGAATTTGTCGACTTCTGAAACACATTTTCCATCCACAACAAATAATAATATAAAAAAAAGTTCAACCATTTGCTTAAATTTTAACATAATATTTTATATGATTGATTATGTTGGAAAAGAAGTATGTTTTCTAGGGATGATATTCATGGTGGGGAGATCATCTAAGAAATAAAATAATGATAAAATATATAATATTTTATTAACTCCAGTTACATATAATCATCAATCATGATAATTTGATTAATATTGACCTCATAAAGCTCAGTAGGGATGAGTATCTCCTTGCAAGATGGATCCTGCGATTCGATCCTCGGACAACATGTTGGACTAAGGGTGTAAATGACTTTCACAGGGGGATAAGAAGGATAATTGACATCGCATTCATTGAGTGGTGATTGTTGGAAAATAATCTGTAACAGTAACAGTGAGGGGGATAGGATAATCTGAGGCCCGCTTAATGCAACGTCCTTTAGACAATATTCAACCCGTCTCGGTGCAACGTTGATGGTCATTAGTCTCCCAAGATACAATAGATTCATCTATGTTCCTAATGCACTTTAGCACAAAAACTCAAGTGAATAGAAATAAGAATTGACTTTGAGATGAACAAGAAATAACTTGTTTGATTTGAATGTAAACTCATCTTCTAAGTGCTAGGTTGTTGTTGTAATGATGAATTGCTAATCTTTTGGATATCTCAAATGACCAATTTGAAATTCTACTTATAGCAAATGAAACATTACGTATCTGTTCCCAGAAGACACAATTGAACCAACACAACTGTTAGTCAAAGACTTATATAAGAGACCTTATCTAGTGAGTTTACATAACACATGATTTACTAATTCAATAAAATTTGAAATACAAAATTTCCAATAATCCTTACTTGAATGAGAAAATCGTGACATCTTAAGAGTATGTGGATTAATGCCACATCAGGATAGGTTAGCTTTCACTTTGAACATTCCTTAATAAAAAAGTATCAGAATTACTTAAACTAATCAGTGAACTATTTCGTCTTGAACAGTTAGTTGTTGATGTAAACTAGTTAATAAACTTTACATGACATTATTCCATTCAAATTCTATTTATCAGGTTGTGTTCGTTTTGGTCTTGAACAATTCTGGTTCTGTAAGTGCTATTAGAGATTTTAGCCTGATAAAAATCTCGAAGAGCCGACCCAACTCACACTTTCATAGGTGACCCACGTCTATATGAAGTATCCTACAATACCCCACTTGCCTATTGCAAGATATAGACGTCATAAAAATAGGGTATCATTGTTTATCCTTTTGATCATAGTAGGTTTGCACTTGGTGCTTCATAGGAATGGGAAAAAAATATTATACTCTTAAGTGCTTAACCAATTGAATACCCATCACTAGTTTTCCCTTTTGAACTAAGTCCATGGGATCTCCAATCACTTAGTAAGGTTTTCGTATATGAGAATTCGTGTGTATTAAGCTTTTAAACATATTCCTCTCGAAACGCAATCTTATACGCTCTCTAGATAAACCTTTAGTAAATGAATCCGCTAGGTTATCTTTTGATTTTACAAATTCAATGGAATTATTGCCATTAGAGAACAACTACCGCAACGGTACGATGCATTCGACGTATGTGTCGTGATCGACCGTTGTAAATAAAATTGTGAGCTTTACATATAAGGCTTGATTGTCACAATGTATGCATATGGCCGGTATTGGTTGTGGCCATAATGGAATGTCTTCTAAATATTGACGAAGCCACTCTGCTTCTTCCCCAATCTTGTCTAAGGCTATGAACTCATATTCCATTGTTGATCTAGCTATATATGTTTGTTTAGAAGATTTCCAGGATACACTACAACAAATAGGGGTTTAGATGACTTAAATTTATGACTTGCTTAATGTGCACGTCATTGTAATTCTTTTAATGAACATACATAAAGCGCATGTCATAAATTAAGTCATTATATAATATTTTAGAAAATTATGACATGCTTTTAGAGTATGTCCTCTTGACGAGTCATGAAAAAGTTCCTATAAATCGCTTTTTCGCCTAAGATTTAACTAGAGTATGTCCTCCATCCCCCTCCCTCGCCCGTTTTCTCGCTCGTTCCACCCCCTCCCTCGCCAATTATAATTTCCTTTAACTAACTTAAAAGAGCTTGTCTAACTGGCGAGGAAACCAGCGAGGGAGGAGGGAGGACCCTCCATCCCCTCGCGATGCGTGCCTCCCATCCCTGCATGCATCGCGAGGGGGATGGAGGGTCCTCCCTCTCTTCCCTCGCCATTTTCCTCGACAATTAGAATTTATGAACTTAAAACAATACAACAATTCTAAATGTCGAGGAAGCCAGCGAGGAAATTAGCGAGGGGGGGGGACCGTCCATCCCCCGGGATGCGTGCCATCTGATTTCATGCGCGCATCCTAAGTATGATTGTGCATAATGGATTCTATCTCACTGTTTATAGCTTCATTCTAGAAATATTTTTAGGAATAGACATTGTTTCTTTAAAAGGGAAATGCTATAAGACAATTGTTCGACCAGCCATGCTATACGGTTCAGAATGTTGGGCTACTATGGGACAACATACGCATAGGATGACAGTAGTAGAAGTGCGTATGTTAAGGTGGATGTGTGGTAAAACTCGTAAGGATAAAATTAGAAATGAAGAATTAGGAGATACTTAGGTGTAGCGTCCATAGAGGACAAAATTAGAGAAAGACATTTAACTTGGTTTGGTCATATGCGGAGGAGACCAAGCACGACGCCAATTAGTAAATGTTTAAATTAGCAAGTTAGTGGAGGGTGTAGACGGAGGGGACGATCGTTGAAAACTTGGATGAAGATGGTGAATGAAGATATCATTGGAGCTTGAATTAGACGAGGAAATGTGGGAAGATCGTATTGCTTGGAGAACCAAAATTCATGTAGCCGACCCCGAAATCTCGGGAATGGGCTTTGATGATGATGATGAGACATTTTTCTTTATAAGTTTGAGGCTCTGTTTCTAACATATAAGTTTAGAAAATCCGGACAAATGTTTTGGACTTTCGAGCTCTCTTGCTACGTCTAAGAAAGTCATCATTTCTATTTTCATTAGAAATGATATTTTGCTCACTCCCTTCATTTGACACCTCATGTGTTTTTTTTGGAGCACTAGATGACTCAAAAGTCATAGGAAGTGTTGATTCTATGTAATCCTTTATATGAGGAAATACAGTATAAAAAACACAGCATCTCTAGACTCAATGATAGAATTAACATGAATATAATTTATATCAGATTTAAACACTAAAAAACCTGTATGCACTGCTATTTTCGACATTTTCTAAAAAATAACAATAAACCATTTTTGGTCTTAGTTTGTTCCTTTTGGACGGTGGAACAAAAACCTTTGCTAAGCACCCCCACACTTTAATGTGTTTATAGGATGGTCGTTTACCTTTCTATATCTCATATGAAAATTGATCAAATTTCTTGTGGGATACTCGATTTAAAATACAATTTGTCATATGGAGTGCTTGCCCCTACAAGTTCTCAGGCAGACGGAGTTGATAAACATGGTATTAATCATGTCTTTCAAGGTTCTGTTTTTCCTTTTAGCAACTCCATTTGATTGTGGTGAGTAAGGAACATTAGTTTGGTGTATAATACAATTTTGTTCACAAATCTCTGCAAATGGAGATTCATACTCACCGCCTCTATCAGATCTCGATAGTTTGATCTTTTTAATTAACTAATTTTTTGACTTCAGCTTTGTATCTTACAAAACACATTGGTTGTTTCGTCTTTGCTATTTAATAAATACACATAACAATACCGTGAGCAATTATCGATAAATGTGATAAAATATTTCTTTCCACCTCGAGTAGGAATTGATTTGAAATTACATAAATCGGTGTGTACTAAACTCAAAATTTCAGTGTTTCTTTGTACTGAATGGAAATGTTGTTTAGTAAATTTGGCTTCCGCACAAACTTTGAATTTGTGTTGTAATTTATTATCAAATTCAGGGATTAACCCTAGACTAGCCAACTTCTTCATTTCTTAAAATTTACATGACCTAGTTTATCATGTCACAGTAAAGGGGACTCAAGCAAATATGAAACATATTTTGCATTATTAATGACCATTACATTGGCCTTGAAAATACCATCTATAAGGTAACCACGTCCCACCCATTTTTGGATAGGACAAATTTCTCTGACTAGAAGAGAACTAGAGATTACATTTTCCCTAATCGCTGGAATATGCAAGACGTTTTTCATTGTGATGTTCTTGCCTGAGGTATTATTTTAATACCACAGTTTTCTTGCTTTCAATTGCCGAGACTGAATCATTTCCCATGAAGACATTGTCATTGTTATTCAACTTCTCATAAGTTGAAAACATGGTCTAATCGCTGCAGATATGGCGGATGGCACCGGTGTCAAGCCACCATGTGCGAGGATGATTAACGAGGTTAACCTCATACATTTGCGGTAACTTGTAACCTTTCGATAAGACATGCAAGAGCTTCTGATAAATTTGCTCGAGAAAATTGCCTTTCATTGTCTTCATCCTTGCGGTTTTTGCAATTATTTGCAAGATGCCCATTTTTGCCACAAACATAGCAAGAACCCTTGAACATTTTAAAGTTTGCATGGCTTTTGAGGTTTACGTTACTTTCCTCGTTATTCAAGGAACACTTCCTTTTGTGAGAGTTTTTTGCTGCTTTGAACTCTTGATAACATGTCCCTTTGTTTCAAACGATGTGTGCTTGTCTATTCCTGGGTTGTTTGCCTCAATTTTATGCGGATGATCAAGCCTTTAAGACTCATCCCCTTACGCTTGTGTTTCAGATAGTGCTTGAAATCTTTCTAATTGGGAGGGAGCTTCTCAATAATAACAACAACCTGAAAAGATTCGCTAATGATGTGGCCTTCAGTTTGCATTTCATGAATGAGAATTTGAATTTCTTGGATCTGGAGAATGACAGTTTTAGCATCAGTCATTTTATAATCCATAAACTTGTCGATGAAAAATTTCTTTAGCCCAATATCCTCAGTTTTGTACTTATTTTCCAATGCCCCCCACAGTTCCTTAGCGTTGTTTATAGTACTATAGACTTTGTACAAAACTTCATCGAGCGAATTCAACACGTAGTTACAGCACAGGACGTTAGAATGCCTCCAAGCTTCAATTGCGAGGAACACTTCCTTGTGGCTCTCTTGGGTTTCTCCATCTTTTGGCTTCGATTCGTCTTCGGTAAGAAATTTTGCCGAACCCAATGTTAGGTAAAACAACATCTTGCTCTGCCATGCTTTAAAATCAACTCTTTTGAATTTCTCTGACCTATCATAAGCAAGAACTTTAGTGACTCCAGATGTCACCCCAGCTATTAGACTAGTTTCATTTTTATCTCTCATATTTATGTTTGATTCACAGAAAACAAAATTGATTTGTTCTTGGTAATAATACAAATAAATCTAATTTGGTCACACAGAAAATTTAATTAGACTAAGTACTGTAAAAACAGTATTTTAATCAGAGTTCATTAATTAATAAACTCTGTATCTAATTTGTACAAATTATTATAATAAAAACAGTAATATTGATAGATTTCCAAAATATATAGACTCTAACACTTACTGTACAAAACAATATGTTGAAATTAATTGTACAAATAAAAACATATACTGCACAAATAAAAATTTACTGTACAAAACAGTAGTTGACACATACTTGAAGTTTGTAAACCAATACGTTTTTAACCAAAGTGTGTACTTTGGATTTGACCAAAGTTTTAGTGCTTTGGATTTGTATGGCTACATATAGTGTACAACACAGACTCAACGTCTGAAAACCAAACATGTATTGACCAAAGTTCTAGACTTTGGATTTGAAAAGAGTTTTTAGTACTCTGGATATGTTTGGCTAGAGTTGTATGAAAGTATGATACTGATATAGATTATATTATTGTCTTAAGATTGTTGAAACACAATCTGTAACAGTAACAATGAGGGGATATGATAATTTGAGGTTTGCTTAATGCAATGTCCTTAAGATAATATTCGACCCGTCTCGGTGCAACGTTGATGGTCGTTAGTCTCCCAAGATACAACAAATTCGTCATTTGTTCCTAATGTACTTTAGGACAGAAACTCGAGCGAATAGAAATAAGAATTGACTATGAGATGAACAAGAAAGAACTTGTTTGATTTGAATGTAAACTCTTTTTCTGAGTGCTAAGTTGTTGTTGTAATGATGAATTGCTAATCTTTTGGATATCTCAAATGGCCAATTTGAGATTCTACTTATAGCAAATGAAACATTACGTACCTGTTCCCAGAAGACACAATTGAACCAACACAAATGTTGGTCAAAGACTTACATAAGGGACCTTATATAGTGAGTTTACATAACACACGATTTACTAATTCAACAAAATTGGAAATACAAAATTTCTAACAGTGACAAACAGGTTGGTACCATTGTTGCTTTATCTGGTGGTATAATGCAAACATAGGTTGGATTTCGAGTAGCCCACACGTTGGAGGCCATGGAAATTGCCATCATCAATGTCATCAACACAAATTTCATTGAATCTGACCTGTAGAGTTTTTTTGGAGTTTCAACTAACAGCAAACCCAAAACTTTTTTTTTATCCCTTCCTGCACTTATGCCTCCCATTCTCTCATCTTTCTTTTCATCATCTTCATACAATTTCTTCTTATCTTAAATCTCTGGGATCTCCACCTTAGCTCACTCCAACACTATAAACCCCTTCTTTCTTCCCATTCCCTCTGTTTAGAGCAACCCTGGTTTCTCTCTTGTTTGCTTACTGTTGTTTCTTTGTGTCTTTTGTAGGTCTTGAGCAAAGTGCATGTCCATCTTCTTCTTCCTCTAATACCCATCACTTTCATTTTCTCCCTCTCATCATTATCCTCCATTACTACCATTACATCCTGCACACTAAATATCACATCGCCGTTTCATCAGTATGTGTCAAACATCTCCAATCACCATTACTAACACCACCACTTAATTCACCCACCAATCTCTCATTTAAAATCCCACTGATACAATTTATTACCATTTTTATTATCTTCAACAAACCACTTCCTTATACTTACTATATCAAGCCCATTACTGCTATTTGTCCTTACAAATGCTTTCTCCTGGTACCTTGAACAATCGAAGATTGATTCTCTTTAATCCTCTACAAGTGTTCCATCAACATGTTTCTTCCCAGAGAATCCACCACCCATCCCACCACGTACCATGTTTACCCATCAAGCTTCATCCTCCCATGCCCAACCTATCCGATCATCCACCAACATTTCCACTTATGCTCCTGCTCATGCCCAACCTTTACTGCAAAATGCTTCAACCCTGACCACTTACCCAAGATCCTGACCCGCTTCTTTAACTGGAATCACAGTTCGCTGCTTCCATATCAATCTCATCTCCTGATTTTAACATTAAAGAGGAAGATGAAACAGACGATAGTTCTCTTATAGCTATCGCAAAATATTTCCATTCCTAGAAGCTTTCCAATGAAGCCTTTGCTACTCGTATGGTGGAGCAATGACACCCAAGTCACCATTTCCATGTGGAACTCTTAACACTGAATCTTGATTCTTCTACAAAATATTATCTCAAAACCTTGGTCCTTGTTTGGACATCTGGTTTTGGTGAAGCCTTGGCAAGTTGGATTTCAGGAATATTGACTTCTCCATCATCCCTTGCTGGATTAGGATCAGAGAGTTCCCTACAAACAAGCTTCAATTTAATGATCTCTACAAATTAGCCTCTTGTATAGGAGAATTTATGTAAGTAGATCTAACCTCTCTTAAAGACCTCAGTGTTCCATTCATTCGCTTCAAGTAGTGGCTTGATACTTCAAGGCCTCTTCCTCGTACAATGGAAACTAATTTTGGATTTGCTTACGAGAACCCCCTCCCCCAATTTCTGCTTTGGGTGTGGACTCGTGGGTCACATATATGGCCCTATCTTCCCTCGCCATGCCGAAGCCTTAGCCACCCTTGCTAGACTCATACGAACTCGACCTCATGCCAAGTTGTCTCTCCCGTTATCTATTGACTCTCGAATCAATACCAAAGTCAATTCAGATGATCCCTTCCCCTTCACCAAAAAGAAGGAAAACACACACAGATTTACACTCTGGCCCGATGAACAACGACAACCAACCACAATCCAGCATCCCATGGCTGACCCTCAGCGCAGATCTAACAGCTCCTTAGCTAAATCTCAACTTGCAGTCAATGAAGCATATCTGAATGCTTTTAAGGAGGGTTTCACGGTGATGTTAACGACACAAAGAACCCCACGGGTTTTGAAGGATCAAGAAGATGATATTCTGGAACTCAAGGCAAACAAAAAAAAGTCATTATCGCGTCTACACGACCTTTAATTCAACAGTTTGCTTCCTCGAATGCTTTTTCATCAATCATTACGGCATGGATTCAAATGGACAAGCCTCTGGTTGCAGTGGCCAATTAGTCGTCAGTCATAACGGCAACGTCATCCACCTCAAACGCCAATTGTTTTGACGGAAGCCGTCAGGAATTGACGGAGTTTCTTCATCCGTCAGGATCAGTGGGTGTAAGTGGGATGGGTCGTCAAGGTTGTGGTCATTCAGGGCTGGTTAATGCAACTGAGCCCAATTGGGTTGAGAAAGAGGATTCAGAGGCTTTAGTACTAGCACGTTTGGGCTTCACATAGTCGGGCGTGGTGGGCCTTCAGCAAATGGGCTTACCCATCATTCAACAATAGAATACTTATCAGTTTTCTCTAAATCCTACCCCAATCACATATTACCATGCACCATATCCTTATCCAGTTATTGTACAACAAAATCAAGGGTTCCTATTCACCCCTCTCATGCATGATCAACAACAAAGCCTTCAAACTCAATATCAGACTCTATTTCAGACTTCCTCAGCTCAACAACAACAACGTGCCACCACGCAGGAACACACTCAGGCACCGTATCAGGCACAGGTGCAATCAGGATCAAATTCGGAGGACTCGGATTGCACTAACTACCACACTCTTGCTTGCGGCCTACCATCTCCACACTCTACTCTAATCCCAGAAGCTCTAATTTAGAGGCGTGGGTCATCCTTTGTCAGCAGAGTTCAAGAACCACCAGCTAGGGTGTACACCTCCTCAGGTATAGCTTTGGTCCACCTTTCCCTAAGCAGTAGTAGTTTCTCCAGTTAGACATACTACACGAGCCCCGGTTTGCCGTAGTCAAAATGATAGTGATAAACATGTTAAGATTAGACTGGCAAAAAGAAAAGTGGGGTCTGCAAATTCTCCTACTAAGGAAGAATCACAGGAGCTTGAGGTTAGGATGGATAGCAAAAGGAGGTGTCGTATAGACATCTTCATCCATAGTGACCAGCAACATGTTCCCATCTGGATAGTGGCTCCGCCTAACCCTCAGCCTAGTGCAAAGGAGAGAAAAGGGAAGCAGTTAAGGATTAAGATTTCATCTCCGATTGTTCAGTCAACAAATTCAGCAGTATCTACAGAGCACTCCACTTTGGATAGTGACTACATTGCACCGGCCTCGGCGACCACCGATGATAGGTCACCGGGTTTCCCATGATCCTTGTTTGGAATGCAAGGGGAATGGGGTCTCCCTATGTTGTCCAGAACATCCTGGCACTGTCCCGCAAATCCAAATCAGACATTATTTTCTTTTCTAAGACAAAAGCATCTATCAATAAGATGGACCACCTTCGTAAGTGACTTGGTTATAGACACGGAGCTTCAATGCCGACATTGGGTCAATATGGTGGTATTGTTCTATTCTGGAAGGAAGGTATCAGTTTGACTATTTTATCTTCATAGAAATATTACTTTAATTGTACTATCACTAATTATCTTGCTCACACCACTTGGTCTGCTTTGTTTGTTTATGGGGAACCTAATCCCACTTATAGAACTGTCTTTTGGGAGAACTTAACCCAATTGTATGATCTTCAACCCCTTCTGGGTCTCATTATAGGATACCTTAATGCAATCTTGCAACCTAATGATAAACTAGGAGGAAGAAAACCTCGTAATGCAAAATTTTGACATTTTGCTCCTTTATGGATGAATTTGATCTTTTGGACTTCCCTCTTAATGACTCTAACTTTACCTGGAATAATAAACGTAAAGATAGGAATGGTATTAAAGCCAAACTAGACAGAGTTTTAGTTTCCAATGACTGGATGCAATTGTTTCCCTCGGTTTTAGCTCAGACTATTCATACTTCCTCATTTGATCATAGAGCTATTTCCCTTCAACCTGTCTCTCGAGTTAACAATGGGCCTAAAACTTTCAAGTTTTTCCAAATGTGGGCTAAGGGCCCTAGATGTTGGGAGATTATTGCCACATCTTGGCCCCCCAGGCAACATGTCTAGCCACAACACAATTTCCACATCAAAACCAAAAAACTAGTTACTGCCTTTCTAGATAGAATAAATCTGAATTCAAGCACATTCAGTCGAGTATCAAATATACTATGGCATCTCTAGATAAGCTTGAAAATGATCATCCCTCTGCGGCAAATGTTGACGCTATCTCTACCCTTGAAGATAGGTTATCAGAACTTTATCACAGGGAGGAACTCTTCTGGAGGAACAAAGCAGGCTCCTCCTGACTCAAAGACGGAGACAAAACACAAAGTTTTTTCATCTCTCTACCTTGATGAGACATAAGAGGAACCTCATTCTTCGTTTGAAGGATGATACTAATGGCTGACATTCAGATCAACTTGGAATAGTCAACATACTTAACACTTACTTCAGGAACATTTTCCAATCGTTTGCTCCAGAGTGTTGTCCGGATATTAATTCCCTTTTCTCACCATTGATCTCTCCGAACGATAACGAGCTTATTCCCACCGTCACTACGGAAGAAGAAATCAAAAGTGTTTTGTTTAACATGGGTAGCCACAAAGTCTGGGTCCTGATGGGTTTCACTTCTTCTTCTTCCAACATTACTTGGAGATGGTAAAAAAAGATGTTATTGAGGTGGTTCAAACATTTTTTCACTCTAAACAGATGGATCGTAAGCTTAACGAAACTTTCATTGCTCTTATTTCCAATATCCAAACGCTACCACCCCTGACAAATTCAGGCCAATCAGTTTTTGCAATGTGATCTACAAGATCATTTCTAAAATTCGGGCAAATCGATTCAAACCCCCCCACTACACCAAAATGCCTGTTTAGCTACACTGAGATGGCCACGATTTTAAACCGTTGGTTTATTTGCCACGGCCAAAAACCGTGGATAGCGTGGCCAACAGCCTAAAACCGTGGCTAAAAAAATGACTGGCCACGGTTCTAAACCGTGGGTGCATTAGCCACGGCCAAAAACCGTGGCTATAATTAGCAACGGCCAAAAACCGTTGCTAAACAAAATAGTTTTGCACGTGCGCCGCGAGTGATTTGGAGATGGAGTTTCGCGCTCTCAAAACTGGTTTCGTGCTTTGGCGAAAAAAATTGGGGAAAAATGAATTTGGCGCTGATTTAGGTTTGCGAAAGAGGTTTGAATCTCTCAGTTTTCGACATCTCTCTCTCGTTTAGGGTTTGCGAAAAAGAGAGAGATTTGCGCAGTTTAGAGTTTGCGAAAAAGAGAGAGAGATTTGCGCGGTTTAGAGTTTGCGACCTCTGGTTTGGCACAGAGGAGAGATCGAGGAGCTTCAGAGAGATTTAATGGAAGATTGCAAGTGATTTCAATCCAGTACTGTAGAGGAGAAGAGAAGATTAGCCACAATGGTTCTCAAGTGAGTTCATTTTTTATTCTTGATATGGGTTTTTCCTTCTATCACTCACTGTTCTCTTTTTGTTGTGTTAGTTTTCTGTTTTATAGTTGGTTTTAACATTTATCATCTAGTTTCTGATCTGATTTGATATGTAGAGTTGAATGAAATCGTTTTATACTGAAGTGGGGTTTGAAAAATCATAATTGTTCTTAATGGGTATTCGTTATTTTTCATGGGTTTTGGCTTGTTAGATCTGATTGGATGTTAGGGTTCATTTTGATTGGGTATATGACTTGTTTTCTGAGATTTATGTGTTCTGTTTCGAGAATGTATATCTTAGTTTTCTGAGATTGTTGTCCCATGGAAACTAGTAGGCTCAACCATAGGACTTGTTTTATTGCAAGTACATTATGTATGCACTTGATGTGTAGGACTTGAAACTGTGTGTACATTATGTATCGCGGAAATGTCAAATATTTTGTTGTATGAGCATACCATATAAAATTTTGTGTGTGAGATATGGGGTACTTATCTCTTGTTTATGATTGCAACTTTCAGAAAGTTTTGAATTGAATGATTCTTTATTGTCTGTTCTTCAGAACTGAACTCTGCCGTTTTAGTGGTAAAAAGATTTACCCTAGAAAGGGTATAAAATTTATTCGATCCGATTCACAGGTACCATATGAACTATTTGTTTCCCAATACAAGAGTGATGTAGTTTTCTAATATGTTCGCATCATAACAATATGAAACTCTAAACAATTTCATAAATGTAGGTTTTCCTCTTTGCAAACTCAAAATGTAATAGGCACTTCCACAACTGACTCAAGCCATCGAAGCTTACATGGACTGCCATGTACAGAAAGCAACATAAGAAGGTGCTTATCTCTTATAGTTGTCACCTATTCAAGTTGAACATCATTTTTTATGTGACATTTTATTTCTGTTTAATTTATGTAATTGGATTGAACTTGTGATGTTTGAAGGACATTGTTGCAGAGGCTGTGAAGAAGAGGCGCAGGGCTACCAAGAATCATTTTATGGATGGTACCTGTTTTCTGGGAGTGAAAGTGCTGAAATAGGTGTGTGTAAGTGGCTTTCCAAATACTGGCATTGCTTTTACTTGACGCATGGTGATCATGGATTTTGTCTCAGAGATATTGGATTTTATCAAATTCTAAAAAAATTTCAGTGGGCATCTCTCCTATGATCTTGTAGATCAATGGGTATCTCTTTTTTTTATTGAAAGAAGTTCAAATGAGTGTTTTCTGTTGTTGTTCACATGTTATACATGAAAAATCCAAATTAGTACTATAGGTCACAAGAAGTTGAAATGGGTTTCTCTTTTGATGTAGTCTTATAGGGTCAGAAGAAGTTGAAATAGATTTCTCTTTTGATGCAAGTCTTGTATATCAATAGAAGTTGAAATGGGTTTCTCTTGTTATAAATGTATACATGAAAGAAGTTTTAATGGATTTTCTTGTTATGATCTATGGATCAGGACAAGTTGAACAATGGGATGTACTATATTCTCTTGTTCATATTTTTTCATATGTATATACATGTTGAATGGTTTTCTCTCTTTTGTGATCTTATGGATGTTTGTTTTGTATGTACAGATGCAAGTTTTAAAGAGACATTGCCAAGGCAAGTGCGAGCACCGGAAGTGTTCAAGTGTGTGCGAGTGACAGCCATTGATGATGGAGAAGATAAGTATGCATACCAAGCAGTAGTGAAGATTGGTGGGCATGTGTTTAAAGATTTTCTTTATGATCAAGGGATTGAAGGGAGGAAGGGTTTTCAAATTATCTGATTTGCATTTGGGAGGAGGTGGTAATGGTGGTGTCAATGTCAATGGAAGAAATGTGCCTTCTTCTTCATCTCCAGTTATTGATCCATCTGATGTCTATGCTGTAGCCTCTGGTGGTGGATTGCTTGGAGGAGCTGCGGCACCTCCCTTTGATTCCTTCAGTTCAGTTAAAGTGGATTCCAAGCACCCCTCCCCATTCCTTCTTCATACATTTTTTTAAAAATTTAAACGTTTAATAGGGGAGGGCGGGACGGATATTGGCCAATCCGAGTGGAGTGGTGATGGTTTCTAAAGAAAATCTGCCCCAATCCGCGGTAAATAATGACTATCATTTTTCTTTTTTGCAATGTTGTTAATCAATTTCGGTTTTAGTATATGAAACTGATAAATTTGGATTATCAACACTCGATCTAATTTTCAACTTCTGGACTGGACTACAGATTTATGCAGTGCAATTTCAATTCCTGGTCACATGTATTTTGTTTCTTAGCCGTGAAGGGTTTCGAAGAGCATGCTTGTGAGCAGATATCAGATGGTGATTTCTCTTACCTTGTATGTAAAACTTCAGCTATTTATAAGTTCAATTCTCACTCATTTTGGTTCAAGTGTAAAAAAGCAAGTAAGACAAATATAAGAACTCTTCATGTTTTCAAAAACTACAGGATGACTAACTTAAGGGGTTTCTGCTATGCTATTTACTTTCACTGCAATTGCTTTTGGTTTGGGTGTGGTAGTTTGGTAGTCTATGAGCTGTAAGTTGTGTAAACAAATTGAAACAAATGGTACACATGCAGCATGTCTAAAACCACCATCGGACAGGATTCACTTTGGACATTTCAGGCCAAAATTAACCTTTTAGAATTTATGGGAAGATGAGTATTCATTTTTATCAATTCCAGATAATTTTCCTTAATATCCAAAAGAATGTAAAGGGAGATAATTTTCCTTAATATCCAAAAGAATGTGAAGGGACAGATAGTTCAATCATTTGACTTGAGTTCATTTTGTCCTAGCTAGCAGATCTCTAGGTTAAACCTCGAATGGTTGGTCCTGACACTGCATGTGCATCAATTTTGATATATTCTGTTTACATAAGGTAAACTCTATCCTTTATGCATATGGAATATTACCTGAAAGACTTTTTTTTTGCTAGTTTATTCATTTCCATACATTTCCTATTGTGCAGCGATGGTGCATCAACAGGAGATAATGCTGCGAAATTACTGAAAGTGGCCTGGTTGGTTTTGCCAATTGGAATATTGATTACATCTGCAACATGTGGATTAATATTTTGGTGGCAAAAGCTTAGCAACTCCAATCCATATGGGTAAGCTATCTTAATCCATGGTATTTAATTTTCAGTGCCTGACATTTCACATTGCTTATTTATTCGAGGCTTTCGAGCTAATGCTTGAAGTGCAGGAAGAGCAATCTTGTGTATTTAATTTATTATTAGTAATATTTTTATTATATATTTATTTATTTTTGTCTAATTCTCTTCACGAAATGATCAAACAGCCAAATGCTTTTGCTGTGAGTTTCTCATGCTTGTAATCCTAAATAGGTTGTTTTGTTA
This sequence comes from Berberis thunbergii, assembly GCA_003290165.1. Classification (NCBI taxonomy): domain Eukaryota; kingdom Viridiplantae; phylum Streptophyta; class Magnoliopsida; order Ranunculales; family Berberidaceae; genus Berberis; species Berberis thunbergii. Next base: position 63,590 of record QNQO01002937.1, on the reverse strand, counting down.
TTACTTGATTGATCGATATCTTCAATACTGCCATTGCTTTCATTTATACTTTTTTCCATTTCATTGGAAGGGGGGCTAGTGTGGGTATTTCTGTTTGAAAATGATGATACATACAAGTGTCTGATGTACATTTTAAGGATATTGTAGTCTTCAAGAGCTCTTCTAAGTAAAGTTGGCGACGCATCTTACCTTTGGAGGTGATATTAGCCTAGTTTTACGAGGTTGCATCTTTCTGTTGGGAAATTTAGGGAAGTGGAGGGTGCATTAGGCATATAAAGTGTCTAAAATTAATTGAGGAGCTGTTCTGAGCCTGCAGTGAAGCGCCATGCCTCTGCCTACTGATTTCTTTGTGGGTCTTGTGTGTGGTTCTTCATTTGATTTTAGAGAAACCTACTGATGTCCTGAAATGTGCATGTTTTAGGAGACTTTAAGGTCAATGGGTTGTCCGTGAGAGTAAAAAAAAGGTTGATTTGCTTATTTGAGACCAAACGTGTTAAAATTGTTTGATGATTTGTGTGGTTCCATGAAGGCGGTTACTACGTTTGCAGGGGCGGCGAGGTGTGAAGGAGGTCCCCTAGCAGATCCTCAATGAAGTCAAATATTTCATTTCTGTGTCTGACTTAAGTAATCTGAATTTAGGCTTTAACAGAGCCCAACTATGGGAGTGATGCAAGTTCTTTGAAAACTACAGCAAAAAAGGTCCAACTGCTCTACCCTATGTGTGATATACAACTAACATGGTCTTGTTTTTAAGGTGAATTTGTCTTAAACATGATTTTCTTATTGATGAATTAAAACAGGTCAATGGTGGTTGGGTACTTGATGGACAAAAGCGCTGGATAGGAAACAGTACGTTTGCTGATGTTTTGAGTATTTTTGCTCGGAATACATCGACGAACCAGATAAATGGGTAAGTAGCACATGATTTCCTACAGTCAGCATAGTTTGTGAAGGACGTACTAATCCTTTAGCACCATGCACTTTTCAGATGAAAATCCAACATTCGATCCTGTTTTTTGCAGGTGGTTAAGTTGGGGAATAGTGTAGGTATTGAGTAGTTAAGTTGGGATAGAATGTTTAAGCAGAGACTTATGTGCATGCTCTCAAGGAAGTTGTTTTTGAGAAAGTTCAACATTGTTGGATGACTAATTTGGCAAAGACTGCGAGGTGTTGATGGACGGAAACTTGTATCTTGCAAAAGTGAAGATTTTGGGATTCTGGTACCGGTGGTTGGTTCTTTAAAAGTGTGGAACCTACAGTTATGGTATTTCTCTCTTTTGCCACTGTGTTTTATAAACATAGGCAAACTTTTGAACTGCACAGTCTCTGTTTACTGGTTTCATTAGATTATTGCTTGATTTTGTATGCCCACATCCACAACACCGCTACAACAAGTACCTCCTTGTCACCACTGTAGGTCCTTCATATGAAAACACCCTACAGAGGACTTGAGATAAGCTGGTAAGAATTGTTGATGACACTCCATGATGGAGTTTGAATACTGGCAACTATTAGAAAATTGGAGCTAAAACCGCGTACCTCCTTCGGGTTGTTTAATAGAGATAATATGGTTAATTTGACACTTGAAATCCCATTGAGGATGAGGTGGTGGTGTTGGAGTGGCATCTAAGCTATGATGAAGTAGTGGTTTTACCAAGATAGGTAGGAAACTACCCAAGTGAAGATTTTTAAACGTGGAATTGTGGACTCGACACTTTTGAACCAAGGTCCTTTTTGTTTTTTACATCAAATGGTAAATGACTTTTTTGGATGTCGACATTGTAGGTTTTGGTTCAAACACTGCACACATCATTTTATTTATTTGAGGTAAAACCACTACTTCATCATAGCACACAAAGCACATGTTTGGCATCACACTTTTGCTGGCATGTTTCTGACATCCATATTTATTCCGTTTTATTTGTTATTATTTTGTAATTTTGAACATAACATTTGTTCGTGATACACACAGCATATTAAAATGTCCTTTTGTTCTATCACTGCAGATGTCTGAGATTGCAAAATGTGCTTTGTGTTTTGGAGATGTCTGTGAGTACCATATCTCAATAATCAATATGTGAAGCAGTAATTGGGAGAATGATATAGTCTTATTTTCTAAATTAAAGAGAAAAACTTTCAGATGGAATGGATTTTGCTCGCCCTTCTTTTTAAGTTTGATTGGGTTCGACCCACTTAATATGACTAAAAATCTTGTTACAATTGGGCTGTACAACTATTTCATTTGACATTATATTTCCAATTCCAAATCTTGATGATGAAGGGGTACAATGATTTTTTATTGCATTGTCATTTGTAGCTGATAACTTCAAGCAGACATTATTGAGGCCGCTTTTAAATTGTTGAAATTTTTTATTTCATGATAGAGTTTATTAAAACTAACATCTATGGAATGTTAAATTTTGTGTCTTCGAAGATAATGCTAATTGTCAGGGACTCATCATGATAATCATAGGAGTTTTGTATTTGTCTAAAATTTCAGTTTACAAATTCCAGGCTTTGCTCTGTGTACTACCATGTGATTTGTGTGCCTCTGACGACTCTATCATCTGCAGGACCTACTGAAGGAGAGCAAGTTGCAAAGTCTGGTTTTTAGAAGGATAAAATCCATTGAACATGTATGTTATATGATTGTCTTCAAAAGCTAAACCATAGTCATTCATACTTTAATGGATAGTTGTATAAGTAGTTAATATGACAGAGTTTATTAATACTGTATTGTAAGACGTATAATGTCTATTTTTTACTTTAAAATTTAAAAAAAAAATGCATTTGAGGTTAACAATTATGTATTTCATTATTAGAAGTAATGAAGTTCGGTGGTAATTATTTATGACTGCAGTGTGATGTCTTGCAGGTAAATGGCGTCTGTAATCTACTGAAGCAGAACAGTGCAACATTGTTGTCTCTTGAGTTCATAAATTGCCCCTTTTTTTCTCCGACTGCTTGGGCTGCAATATGTAATATGCAGCACTGGTTGTGGAGAACCAACTCAAAGATGGTAACTCTTGAAGTTTCACATGATTACTGAAATTCACGACTAGTTTTCACTTTGAATATCGCAGCACTGATTTTGGGTGATTAATTTTCTCTCAACTAGGTGAACTCAGGAATACTTTAAACAAACATAAAGGACCGATCTTCTCTCTTAAGTAAAACAAAAAGGGTGATTATCTTCTTAGTGGCAGTGTGGATAAAACTGCGATAGTGTGGGATGTGAAGACAGGGGAGTGCAAGCAACAATTTGAATTCCACTCAGGTATGTTATTTGAATTCCACTCAGGTATGTTATTTGAATTCCACTCAGGGGGTGATTATCTGCTTTGCAGCTCTGTTTGGCCTGTAGGGGCGGTGTAGGCGATTCAGCTGCGAGGATCACAATGCGCGCAGGAACGAGGTGCACTCAGCCTGGTTTCTGTCAGTTTCCATTTGCGAGGCTGGCTGGACTGCATGTGCACTGAGCACATAGAAGCTGATAGGAGCTTTCAGCATGGGTTCTCCCCTGTTTTGCACGGTGCCCTTGGCACTGCAGGAGCAAGGAGACGCGTCGAGCAGGAAGCTGCTAGTGCATGTCGTTGTTTGCACGGTGGCGTTGGCGCTGCAGGAGCGAGGCTGCGCGTCGAGCAGGTGGACTTTTTCGTTTGTATGGGTCTTTCTTTTCCTAGGCTTGTTAGGCTGTCTTGAGCACGTATTAGCAGTGTCTGAAAGATGCTTGGATTAATGGCTGCTTGTTAGGCTGTCTTGAGCACATATTCTCTAAATATTTATGTTGAAAACTTCATTTACATATGACATGTTTTAATCTTTTTAATAAATGGCTCTTTTCCTTGGTCATCATGGATCTACATTTTGGACCATTGCAAGTTTTTTACGCTCTTTGTTTGACAGCAATGACTGTTTCGCATGCAAGCTCATTGGCACCTGATGCCACCAAAGCCAAGGTTATGTTTGACAGCAATGACTGTTTCAAAGATGGTAACTCTTGAAGTAGTACTTAATTCATTATAGTTCAATAATAGTTGACTTTCCCTACTTTGGGTTGGGAGCAGGAGTGATCGACTTTGTACTCACTTTTGTGAGCTTTGATGTGTGGATTGAGTGGATGTTTAGTTCCAAATCACACAAACATCGAGCAATGATTAATTCTTTGCTTTGAAAAATTAACATGAATTGAACTGACACTGGTTTTCTGTCATTTCATTCATGTTTTGGGACACAAACATGTAACGCTAATGTATAAGAAGGTTCTGTTTGTTTTGAATCAAAATGTTTTTGTAGGGATTATGGTGCCTTCCCACTAAGTGGTTTGTAGTCTGCAATGACATTGGTTTTGTGGTATCTATTATTGGAGAAGGTGTTGAGACTTACGTTTTTCATATTTTTTCTGAATTTTAGGGGCATTTGCTCTGAAGAGGAAGGAGAATGGGAGAGCATTTGTAAGAGGTGTTCGATGTTCAATTCAGTCACTTCCCCCAGCCTGGCCAGGACGAGCTGTCCCTTGACCCTGGATACAAGGCTTGGGATAGTCAAAAACCCATATCTATCGTTGGGTGTACTCGTTTAATTGGAACTCAGGTACAACATCTCCATCATAAAAGCATCAGGCTTTGTATTTATCAAGTTGTCAATGTTTTCCAAATGGATACTAATTTGTAAAAACTCATTGAACTTTTGATTCGGAAGTCCTTGGATGAACTATTTCTTGTTTCAGATAAAATCATTTTCAGTATATTTTCTTAAATGGGGTCTTTGTATTTGTTGCCCCAGTTAATCCTTTCTTTAGTTGTTTAAAATGTCTCACACAATATGGTATTTGCTGACTCGTACATAGTTGCAAAAAACCTGATAAGTTCAGAGTTGTTGCATTGGCAGCTGGTTGGAATGTGACTCTTCTTGCTGATCAGGTACTCCCCTAATCCTTATTGAAAGGCTATTGCAAGTTGTTAAACACAAATAGTTTAAAAAATGAAGAAAGTCTTCGTCTGGTATGAAATATGAGATGCTTACTTTTAGTTACCCCTGGACAGATCAAGATGTTTAAACCACAATTGGTAGCTGTTAGGAATGAATCACTTGTTAACGAACTCAAAGAGGCTTTGGCTGATGTGAAACACAAGCTAGAGATCATTCCCGGGGAGCAAGGTGTAGTAGAGCTCAGTGATGGGTGCAGGGGGTCTCCAAATATTCTGATTTCAATGTTTATATATGATGGGTGCAGGGTTGATATATTTCAGTGTTTACATGGAAAACTTATTGAGAAGGCTTGCTCAGAATAGAGAGGCAGCAAGGAAAAGCAGACTCAGAAAGAAGGTTTATTTGTAGTGCATGTAGATAGATGATCAGTAGCCAATGATGAATTGTAAATGTTGCTGCTGTAATGAATTGCTTGAAAGCAATTGTTGGAATTTGCTGATCAGAGGTTGTAAATGCTATTTTTAAATTTAATAAAAAGTCATATTAAATTTTATTTATTTGATGCACGTGCTGAATTATACTTATCTATAAGATGTAATCAAAAGTCATTTGATAGCAAAAAAAAAAAAATTACTAGCCACGGCTTAAAACCGTTGCTAAACTTTTAGCCACGGTTTAGAACCGTGGCTAAAGCATCAACCGTCCTGAATATAAAACCGTTGCTAAAATTTTAGCCACAGTTTATAGCCGTTAAAAAGAATTTCGCGACGCCTCTATAGCCCACGACTCTTAGCCGTGACAATGGGTTACCCCCACGGTTTAAAACCGTTGCTAATGGGGATTTTTGGTGTAGTGCCTTAAGGAAGCCCAACATCCTCGTTGGCACACTTTCGACTAGGTCCCACTCTGATACTATTCTGTCATAAATACAGCCCAAAACACAATCATATTCAGTCACAAAACTATTCACAATTTAATCCCAAAATACATACAGTGATACCCTTGCGTGAGCAGACTTGAGGAGGAGAGTACGGGAGAGGCTTGTGATGGCAAAGCCCAATAGGCTCATGGATCCCAAGAGGGGTTGGGCGAGCTACCAAGGGGAGATTATAGTCTCACATCGCCTAGGTGAGGGAAGGGGATGTGCTATATATGTACGAGGTTGGATCTATAAAGTACTACACGTTTTAAAGCCGTGTGGGCCTTGGGCCCAAAGCGGACAATCTAGTACTATGTGGATCGGGTCATGACAGAATGGTATCAGGACCTAGTCGGAAGTGTGCCAACGAGGACGTTGGGCTCCCTTAGGGGGGTGGACTTTGATACCCTTGTGTGGACAGACCTGGGGTCTCTGCTGCTACTATAAAAAAAAGCCACTGACTTCCAGTTTATTATTGACAAAGTCCAATCCAAACTGTCTAGCTGAAAAGCTAAAGTCCCGTCTCAATCTGGTAGAACGGTCCTCATTAAAGTTGTTCTGAACTCCATCCCCATTTACACCATGTAGACTTTCCTGCTCCTAGTCTCGATTACCACGAAATTGGACAACCTGGCTCGTGATTTTTTGTGGAACAGTGCAAATGATAGTAAATCTAAACACACTTGCACCTAGCACAAGATTGCCTTGCCCCGGGCCCTCAGAGGGCCCAACATCCAACTTGTCAAATTCTATCCTCACCTTCAAACCCTCGCAGTCTTCAAATGAAATCAATTTACTTCCCTAGGACTAGCTTGTTGTTATTAGCCAAGCGAGCCTATGCGACCTCTTTTGCTTGGAGAGGTAATACCACCTCTCTAAAAGGAATGGAGAAGCATTTGCTTTGGCAAATCCTCTCTGGGAACAATATCAATGTCTGGACTGATTGTTGGGTTAAGCTCGAGTTAATTTTGGAAAACTGTGTTTTCCGCCCACTTCTAGTAGTCATGCCGCAGTTAGTGTCTGATATCTGGATAGACATTTATGATCTTCACGATCAATGGAATGTTCCTTTCTTTAGTCATTGTTCCCATAACCTATCGTCATGGATATCCTAAATATCCTGATTAGAAACTCCTCGAAACCTGATAAACTTATCTGGTTATCAGATAATAAGGGTAAATTTTTTGTTAAGAGTGTTGCAAATGCCTTCTTCCAGGATCTCAATGACACCTCTACTTCTGAGGATACTCCCCTTTCTCTTCCCCTGACCTTGGTTAAAGATATTTGGTGTATTAAAGCCCAGCCAAATGCTTTTCACCTGCTTTGGAAAATTAGCCAAGACATCCTTCCAACTAGAACTAAACTTGTAAAGCTCCATGTTCCTATGGATAACATTTGTTGCTTCTGCCAGAAATACGAAGAAGATGTTATGCATCTATTCTTCCTTTATTCAGTGATTGCCAAACTATGGCACCTCACACCTATCCCCATAACTTGGGAAAGAGTGAACATAAACACTTTTCCATCATTGGCCACATGTTTGGTTTCATGTGGATTGCTGCTAACAGACACAAAGTTGTTAAAGCAAAAATTCTTGCCCAATTTGTGGTTGTCTTCCACACCATCTGGCAAGAACGTAACCTGACTATGTTCTAACACAAGTCAGTTAACTCTCAATCCTTCATCGCTAGATTCAACAACACCTAGAAAGCCTGGAATTGCCAATGATTCACTAGCCCCTCCCGAATTTCTTCCTTGGGACAAGATATCACTAACATTGACTCTGTAGCTTTCATTCTACACTTCTCGGCTCCCCAAAAGGTGACAACTGTAACTAATCCGTCTTCACCAAATTTGACTCATGGACCATGGCCTGAGATAGAAACTAAAAACCAGAGTGTTATTCAGTTGCAACTCCAGTCAGTCAGAACTCGTCATATTAATGCTCGATCTAATTGGCTTAATAGGATTCCTCTTACTTTTGATCCAGATACAGTTATTGTCACTTATGATGCAAGTTTCTTTGACTTTGTCAAACAGGGAGCAGTAGGAATTTTTGCAGTTACAATCTTTGACCAAGTTCTAGCTCGCATAACACGTCGTCTACCAGGGAGGATCCATGATTGCACGATGGCGGAGTGTCTTGCTGTGGAGGCGACACTTTTGTTAGTACAGGCTCGGCAGTGGAAGAAAAGCTTTCTTAGCTTTTGGGTGATTCTGGCTTGCTTAACACTATTTTGCTAGAAAACAAACGGGATCATAGGACAACCATGAACTAGATCTGGTCTCCTATCATTCATAATATTAGGCGTCTTTTATCTTCCAACTGTAATTGGTTTTGTAATTATATTCCCATAACACTAAATGTTGAAGCTCATTCGCTTGCAGCAACAACACAACTTAAGACTTGTAACAACATTAATTTATATATATATATATGCAATATGCTTTCGTCAAAAAAAAAAAAAAACACGAATTTTATTGTGAGTAATTCTTCTATCTTCTTAGATAATCTTTTGCACATTTTCCATTGAGCATAGCTAATTCACTAACATATATATACATCTATTCTAACTTAAAAAAGATGAGTCAAATGTTAATATATTTAATTGACTTTGACCATCATATAATTTAATATTTCTTTAATGATTTTACTATCATAGAATCATAAGTTAATATAAAGAGTTAGGCTAAATCAGCCAAGCTCGCGCCAGGACAAGCACAACACCATCCATCATCCTTGAGATGCGCCTGGCTTGGCTCTTTAAAAAATGTTAGAATCATTGTTGTTAAAATCTTTAATTAACTTTGACCGTCGCATATTTTTGTTATTCATGATTATGAAAACCGATTGATTTCACAACCTAAATATTTGTGGACTATGGATAGATATGTTGAAAGTGATATTAAAAATTGCAAGTACATCCCAATTGACCAAATTTGATACAAGGTAGTTAATGTAAAGTGAAACAAATTCACCACCAACACTATCGTTTTTTTTTCCTTCCCGCAGTAGCTCTACCATTTACCATTTGAATCTAAGGTAGCAATTAAAAGTTTAATTTAATAAAATTAGTTACATTTTAATTTGAAAATTTTGGAGTGTGAAAATACTAGGGATTCATAATTTTGCAAACTATGGTGAAGTGACAGAATCAGCAAAGATGGCACATTTTTCGAGATACGTGTTAACATTCCCACCAGGTTTGCAAATCCTAATTCCTTGGCGAAGTTCATCTTCCGCTTCATGACCAAGTGGCATGACCAAGAAGAATGGGGTTGTCAATAGAAATTCAATTTAATTTTCCCAAAAAAAGTTGGAACAACAAAATCCCATTTTCCCTGAACACGCATTCATTCATTCCTTCCTTCCTTCCTCTAGCTTCCCGCAAAGTCTCGATAAAACAAACAAACTTTTTCCCTCTCTCTCTTCTCAAATTGTCGTCTCCCCAAAACCGAAACCCTAATCAAGGAATAAGAAATCGTAACCAGTTGAGCTGAAATTGAAGTGGCGGTGTGAGATGTCTCTGAGAATCAAAGCAGTGGTAGATAAGTTCGTGAAGGAGTTGAAGGAAGCTTTGGATGCAGACATCCAAGACAGAATCATGAAGGAGAGGGAGATGCAGAGCTATATCGAGGAGAGGGAGAGGGAGGTTGCTGAACGAGAGGCTGCTTGGAAGGCTGAGTTATCTCGTCGCGAGGTAGTATTAAAAGAAACTCACCAATCACTTTTTCAACTAATTGATGATTCATTGATTATGTTTGAGTTTATTCAATTTAAAATATCATTTAGGGCTTAAGTAAGTATTTGATTTTCCGGCGTTTTCAAGAAAAAAAGGTTTTCCCCAATTTTGGACTACTATAAGAGATGGACACTATTCTTGGTCTTGCTATGAAATGTACGGAATTCAAAGGGAAGTAACAAGGTTAAAAGTGATGAATGCCTCATATCTTTGTGTTGTTTTTATGTGCGGAATTTTAGATGTGAGGTCAGGGAGTTTATCTAGCCAAAAGTTATTGTTAAATTGTCGTTGCGATGGACCTCAAGGAACATATACAGGATTCATAAGTTGGGAAGTGATTTGGATTATCTTTTCAGTTCCCTTAATAATGTTTACGGCTTCAGCCACTTTACTTCACTTGGCTATTTAGTAAAAGCATATTTCATTCAGAAGAATGTGATGAATTAGTTTACTTTTTTTTTAAGCTTTCAATTAGAACATAACCTCCGAACCTTTAGAATACAAGAGAAATGTAGTTCAAGTCCTTCTCCTGTCAGTTTTACACCTATTCTTGAAAATTTCGGGTCAAGGATTTCTAAAGAATAGATCCAATTTTGCATGAGATGGCTGCAACAGTGTGCATTCTGCCATGGTTGAATCCTTTTGCTGGTGTCATACTCTGATGAGAAACAGAAACATCACTTGTTGCCACTGCCAGTATGATCCTTGCTCTATTAACCAAAAATTATTTAACAACAAAATGTCCGACATGGATTTGAGGTGTCTGAGATGTTGACTAAAAAAACACAATACTGCCATAATATGTTTGTAACCGAAAGAATTGAAACTTTTGAAGGATTTGTGAAACAGTTGATGATTGAAGTATAGAGTATCCGATGGAGTGTCAAACGCAAGAAATTTAAACAAAATGGAGTGTCATTGTTTCATAGGTGAAAAAACAAAACATTTTTTTTACCTAAATTCTGTTAATCGGAAATGAAGTATTGATTGGAGAGACTTGTCGATCCCTCGCTCTGAATTCTGATCGCATAGGACTAACCAGGCCTGTCAAGCTTTTAAAGTTTTTTTTAAAGCATTTTCCAGTCTTTTACATGAATTAAAAACAAATTTGATGCATGTCAATAAATGGATTTTCATTTTTCTTTATAGGATTCTAATAATGCTGGTTACAAGCATACCTTCTCTGAAGCTCATTAGGGATGCATGTATTTTCTTCCAGAAACATTTTGAATTTTGGAATGATTTCAAATTTTTTTTAAATCTTTGTGTCACGTGCCAACAAATTCACACCATGTACTTCATGGAGATTTTGCGCACATGTTATGGTAGCCTGATTTTTTTCTTTTCTTTCTTTTTCATTCAATTTTTGTTGTCCTTTTAGATTACTACTGCTTTGATCTGTATTGCTTTGATGAAACAATTTGACTGGGTGTATTTCTGTAAAAAAAAAAAAAAAAAGGTATGTTGTGCGGTCTCATATTTCATGGGGATTTAGACATCTAGATTGAATCCCGTATATCCTGTAGACATGCACGGACCGAAAATATCAGGTTTCTTCTAATTTTGTATATCATATGAATGGAATGGACTTCATGTGACTTTATACAAGTCATTGGTTGCGTGATGTGAGTAGATCGATGAAGTGATTATTGTGGGTTACATATTTTTGTATCCAAGTCCACCATGTTCCATAGTCTGCTTTTGTGTGTTGTTGTATGGATAGTGTAGCAAGGGCAAGCTCACAATTCTCGAGCCCTTGTGTGCATGGCTGTGAAGTAAGTGATTCGAAGTAGCCGCATCTCAACTGCTTCTTTAATTTTTATTTTGAATATTTCACATTTGTGGTATATATGCTTTAAACTAGACGAAAAAGCTACATATGGTCTGACCTAAGCCCCATGCAGCTTAATCTGCAAATTCTCAGAAACATACACGAAACTGGTTCTGACCACTAAACCGAAGGGCTTAATTTCAACATCAACCAACTCTTAATACGTGGAAAATCACAGGTTTCTGTTTCACAATGTACTAGCCGCTTTCCTATTCAGAGTAGAGTTCATGTCACATATTAACTAGAGCTGCTCATTGTTTAGAGATTTAAAAGCTGGTGTCTTCAATACTTGCTTGAGATACCGATTTCTTGTCGTAGCTGATACCCAAGGATGTTATTTTGTTTTGCAGGCTGAAATTGCCAGACAAGAGGCAAGACTAAAGATGGAGAAGGAAAACCTAGAGAAAGAGAAGAGTGTCCTGATGGGTACTGCATCAAATCAAGATAACCAAGATGGGGCTCTTGAAATCACAGTCAGTGGTGAGAAATATCGATGCCTGAGGTTTGCAAAGGCAAAGAAATGAAGTTTAAGAAAAAACCAGGGCAAGTTGATCCAAATGAACTTAACATTTTGACAGATTTATGTGTTGTCCATCCACATGATTCGGTCGATTGATGTAGCATTGCTGGCTGATCCCGACGACTATTCAATACACAAGTCCATAGGCTCCAATTCATTGGTCGTCATGCCTTATGTTAGAAAATGCTTAAGACTGTGCAGTGCTAAGTCTAGGTGATGCATATGCAGACTCTGTGCAGTGTAAGTCTAGGTGTAGATTCAAGAGTAGTCTTCTTGATGTTGGTTAATTTTAGTTGAAGTTAAATATGAATGATTCTGTGAATTGTATTCTGGGCTTTTTCTAAGTGCACTGGCCTTATGCCTGGCACCAGGCACTGTAGCATTACTAATGGTGTAAGCAATGTTGCACATGAACACTTCTAGAGAGCCAGGCATGTGCCAGGCCAGCCCAATACCATCCATCATCCTAGAGATGCCGGACTGGAACCAACTTTTCTAAAGAGTCAGCCCCGCACTAGGCGAGGCTCAACACCATCCATCATCTTGGAGATGTGCATCTCGAGGATGATGGATGGTGTTGGTCTGGCCTGGCTGGTCCGGTCCGGTCCGGCTCTGTAGAAAAACTCCTCTAGAATTAGTTGTTCCGCATTGTTCTGCAGTCTGCACAGAAACTACAGCAGGGCGCGTATGCTTTGACAATCAAATGGAAAGTTCAAACTAGCTTGAAAATTTTTTAATTACTATTATTGTTTGATATAGTACTGAAAATCATTGTCGCAACCCAATGTGTTATGGTCCCCAAAATTAAAGTTGATCAAATTTTGTTTTCTAAGTTCACTTCCACCCTTAGGTCCATACCATATTGTAAGAATAATATTTTATCAACTACCAGAGTTCCGTCCAGGTTTTTCAATTCACGGCGGTCATTTACACCATTTGGCAACTGCGCAATAATGTCGTCTTTCAAAACCTTAAGTTCTCTACACAACACTTCCTTCTTATCATTCAAAACATATGGTCTACCTGGCAAAAAGACAATGGTTCTTGACACCCCCGACTGGTACAGAGTCTGCTGAGATTGTCTCCTTATACCAAGTTCTTGATAATGCAGTCACCGACCACATCACCAATCGACAATCCCCCTAGGATATCCATGATCCTCATATTGTACCTCTCACGGACGACCAATTCTCTAAACTCCAAATGATTTCAATACAACTCTAGGCTGTAAAAAATCACCGATTTAACTTTCTTTCCAAAAACCCTCAACCTTTTCCCGCCATGCTAGACCCCACTATGATTATGTTGCTTATGATGCCAGTTTTTGTGCCTCGTCTCAATAAGGTTCTTTTGAAATTTTTTGCGGTTGATGCTCTTGGAAGGGTTCGTGCTAAGCTTGCTAGTATGATCTCAGGGCAAGTCTTGGATAGCACCATGGCAGAATGCTTTGCAGCAGAAGCCGCACTCTTACTTATCCAGGCACGTCTTTGGACGACTGAGTTTCTTCTAGGAGACTCTGGAACTTTGAACTCGATCTTACAGACAATCACAGTGGATGGCCAGACGGATCACTGCTGGATGTGGCGCCCTTTGATTAATAGCATTAAGACATTACTTTCTTTTAATCCTAACTAGTTTTGTATTATATTCCTCGGGACCTCAGTTGTGAGGCACACGAGTTAGCCACTTCTGCTAGACTTTTAAGTCGTAATCGTATTTTTCCTTAATATATTAGCAATATGCCTTAAAAATGATAATAATGCTCTTGGTCTTTTTTAATTTTATTTTATTTTAATTTTTATTCTTTTAGTTAGTATGTTTAGCATAGTCTCAATGGAGTAATTAAATTGACATAAATAGTGTCCAAACACAAACAAAATCAAAGTGGTGAAAGTTAATCTACTTTATAGTCCTAAACATAAATAACATTAATTATATGATCAAATAAATGACTTAAAAAAATATGAAGTGTTAATAGTCATTTCCAAGTTTATGAACATACACAATCTGGTCATAAAAAACAACAATGCGTATATGATGATGACTCGAACGACTTTTGTTTCTTACACAATTGAAATTTATTCAATTATGAGGTGGTTGCAATTTTAATATGAGCTTGGGTAGAGTCATATTGTAAGAAATAATGTTTATACGTAAACACATAGAAGTCATGAAGTTGTTAAACAAAACACAACAATAAATATATTTTGGATTTGTTTGGTTAGCCATTTTTCTTGTTATGCAAATTTTCGCTGTTTGATTGTCTATTTACTGACAGAAAATCATTTCATCTCAAGACTGTTTTCCCACTATCCATGAGAATCCAAGTCCGAGAAGGAGACATCGGAATGGAATTCAAGGAAATGGTTTTTATTTCCATGTCTATTTTCATACAACCAAACAGGCCCTAGGGAAATGGAATACATTTCCATTATTATGCAGATTTCAGCTATTTGGTTGTCTATTTACTGACAGAAAATCGTTTTATTGTAAGATTGTTTTCTCACTACTCATGAAAATTCAAGTTCGAGGGGGAGGCCTCAAAATCGAATTTTCAAAAATAATTTTAATTTTCATGTCTATTTTCAGTGCAACCGAAGAGACCCTTTGATAAGTCATTGAAAATCATTAAATGTTAGAATGAAGGCAAATGTTAAGGCACCGGATTTTGACCCATATTTTAGTTGAGAGTACGTTCAGGTACTGGATCGTGACCCATTTTTGAGTTGAGGGTATGTGTTAGTTTGAATTGTTTTTCAAGTTAGCGCGAATTCCACATCCATCCCTTTTCCTCCTAACCATGAAGCTTATCCTCACTGCATTTAGTCACTGTCCTCTGCACAAGAAAAAAGTGAATTTTTTAATTTGTTTTACATGAATACATTTGTGTGCTATTATCATTTTCATCTTTCTTTGATTCGAGTCAATCCATTTATAATTGTTGCGCCTTATTGCGGAAGTGGGTAGATACCAACAATTGCACACAAGTATCATAAGAATCCAATCAATTAAATAGAGCAACTAGCAATGAAAGAAATTAGAGAAAATTAAGAACATACCACAAGAGACACAAGGTTTATGTGGTTCAGAAATTGCCTACGTCCACAGTGAGGTGATTCCACTATATTCAAGAACAAGGTACAAGAAGATGACAATTTTCACACAATCTCTCAACAAGAGATGAAACAATTCAAGGAATTATCTTTCTCTACTCCCTATGCATCACAGTTTTTCTACGTGCAATCATAATAATAAAAACACCTATAGTTCCTAGTATATATAGGGACAACAGTTTTCTGTTTGGCAGCAGTTTTCTGTTTCACAGTAGTTTCCTGTTTCACAACAGTTTTCTGTTTCCTAGAATTTATTTCCTGTTCAAAAAACAATTTCCAGAAGTCCAAACAGTTTCCTGTTTCAAATAGGAGTCCAAACACTTTCCTGTTTCAAACATGTTTCCTATTTCACAATTTTCCACCTCGGCGAATTTTTATAAGGAAAAAATGAGCCGAAACAAGGCATGAGAATAAACTGATCAACACTCCATCATAGCTTTGTCACCTCACGAAACCGTCCCGAAGGGCAACTCCCCAAAGGGCCCTCAATCAACATGAGTCAATGTGGAGTAAGTCCAAACAATGTTGGAACTTAACTCCAGGAATAACCTTTGTCAACATATCAGCAGGGTTGTCTTTTGTGTGTACTTTCACCAAAGACACATCACCATCCTCAATTACATCTCGAACAAAGTGATATCGGACGTCAATATGCTTAGTCCTTGCGTGATGAACCTGATTTTTAGCCAAGTGGATGACACTCTGACTGTCACAGAGAACTTCAACACTATCTTGTTCCACACCCAAGTCATTTACAAGACCTTGAAGCCACAATGCTTCTTTTACACCTTCTGTCAATGTCATATACTCTGCCTCTGTAGTAGAGAGAGCCACTGTATCCTGAAGCATAGATCTCCAACTAACCGGAGCACCGTATATCTGAAATACGTAACCAGTAGTAGATCTTCGTCTATCTAGATCACCAGCATAATCAGAATCAACAAACCCACGAACCTGACATGAATCTCCACCGAAATCCAAACCCACATCCAAGGTACCTTTTAAGTACCTAAGCATCCATTTCACTGCCTCCCAATGTTTCTTCTCAGGGTTTTCCATATACCTGCTCACAACACTAACAGCCTGTGAAATGTCAGGGCGTGTACACACCATAGCATACATTAAACTACCAACTGCACTAGCATAAGGAACATGCGACATGTATTCCTTTTCTTCCACTGTGACTTGAGATAACTTTCGAGAAAGTCTAAAATGTGAAGCCAAAGGAGTAATAACCGACTTTGCGTTTTCTATGCCAAACCGTGATATAACCTTCTCAAGGTACCCCTTCTGTGAAAGAAATAATTTTTTATTCTCCCTTTCTCTTCTTATCTCCATACCAAGTATCTTCCTTGCAGCACCCATATCCTTCATCTCAAACTCAGAAAAAAGTTGAGACTTCAATTTATTTATCTCCACCATACTCTTACAGGCAATGAGCATATCGTCAACATAGAGCAAAAGATAAATAAAATCGCCACTACGAAGTTTTTTCAAGTAAACACAACAATCATACTTACTTCGTGTGAACCCATGTTTCAACATAAAAGTGTCAAACCGTTTGTACCACTGCCTATGTGACTGCTTTAACCCATAAAGTGATCTCCTCAAACGACAAACATGGTCTTCTTTTCCAACAACCTTAAAACCTTCCGGCTGATGCATATAAATTTTCTCCTCTAAGTCTCCATGCAAGAAAGCCGTTTTCACATCAAGTTGTTCAAGCTCAAGGTCATCATGAGCTACCAAGCTCAACAACACACGAATAGAAGTGTGTTTTACCACAGGCGAAAATATCTCATTGTAGTCAACGCCTTCCCTCTGAGCAAAACCTTTAGCTACTAATCTTGCCTTGAACTGAGTACCAGACTCTAGAGTAGTCTGTTTCTTCTTAAACACCCACTTGCAGCCAATTGCTTTCCTTCCATTAGGCAACGACACTAGATCCCAAGTATGGTTCTTTTGGAGAGACTCCATCTCACCCTGCATAGCTACTAACCAACTCTGACTATCTGAATGACGCGCAGCCTGCTTGTAAGTAGTTGGCTCATCATCTTCCACAGAGAGTGCATATGCAACCAAATCAACTGTATTCAACTGACCATAGTGTTTCAACGGTTCTTCAAAGCCAAATTTTTGAACTTGCTTAATCGATCGTTTTGACCTAGTTAAGGCCAAAGGTTGCTGCTGGGATTGATTATCTTCAACTGGTTATTGTTCCTCATGGTCTTCAGGCTCATAATTCAGATCATGTGTGCCTGCTTCAACCACTTGTTCATCTGCTGCATTCACAGACGCTTCAACTTCCACTTTCTGAGTGTTACTAGATTCACCACCACTATCAATCAACTCCTTAGCTTTAGTACAAGTTAACAAGGAATTCTCATCAAATGTAACATCTCGACTGATCACAAATTTATTATCCTCTAAACACCATAGACGATAACCCTTCACGCCTTTTGCATACCCCAAGAAAATGACCTTCTTAGCCCTAGCATCAAGCTTATTTTCTTTCACATGGTGGTAGGCAATACAACCGAAAACTTTCAGTACACTGTAATCAGCATGTTCACCTGACCACACCTCATAAGGTGTTTTGCAGTCTAATGTAGAATGGAGCGATCTATTAATCAAGAAACACGCGGTGGCTATTGATTCAGCCCACCATTCTCTGCCAAGACAAGCATTGGAGCGCATACACCTAGCTCTTTCAAGCATAGTACGGTTCAATCTCTCAGCAACTCCATTTTGTTGTGGCGTGTTTCTAACAGTCTAATGTCGAACAATCCCTTCCTGATCACAAAACTGTTTAAAAGTACCCTCAGTATACTCGGTACCATTATCAGACCTCAAAGTCTTCACCTTTCTTCTAGTTCTATTCTCAACCATTGCTCTCCACCTTTTAAATGTCTCAAATACTTCATTCTTGGACTTCAAAAAATATACCCATGTGTAACGGGAATAATCATTAATGAAGGAGACAAAGTACCTGGAACCTCCCTTAGAGGCGACCTTCGCTGGTCCCCACACATCTGTATGCACATAGTCTAGAATACTTCTGCTCCTGTGCTTGCTTGTACTGAATTTTATCCTGCATTGTTTTCCATATACACAATGCTCACAAAACTCCATAGTTGGTTTCTGCATACCCTTCAGTAACCATTGCTTGCTCAGTAGAGACAATCATTTTTCTGTCATATGCCCAAGTCGCATGTGCCATAACCTAGTGTTTTCCGATGAAGAAGTTTCCACTGCCACATTTCCTGTTACCGTGTTACCCATCAAAGTGTACAAGTTACCTTGTTTGATCCCTTTCATGACAACCAAAGACCCACGGACAACCTTTAAAACTCCACCTATCGCTGTAAACTTACAACCATTGGAGTCTAAAACACCAAGTGAGATAAGGTTCCTTTTCAAGGCTGGGACATGCCTCACATCAGTTAAGGTTCTCACAACACCATCATACATCTTAATCCTCATTGTTCCAATTTCAACTGTCTTACAAGCGTAATCATTACCCATTAGAACAGTACCACCATCAATGTGCTCATAGGTAGTGAACCACTCCCTGTTTGGGCACATATGGTAAGAACACCCAGAGTCAAGGAGCCATCTCCCAGAGATTTTTGTGTTTTCACCCGCAACTGAATAACATTCTTCATCCTTTTTCATACTAGATGCATAACTTGCTTCACTAGTATCACCCTTATCTGGCTTTTTCTTGCCCTTCCAACTGTTATCATGATTACTCTTACCTTGATTTGGACAATTTTTCCTAATATGCCCCCACTCTCTACATTTGTGACATTGTGGACCTCTAGACTTTGATCTAGATTTTCCACTATTTGAAGATGATTTCACTTGAGACCTTCCTCTAAAAACCAACCCTTCAGCTTGATCTTTCCCATTACCATTTGATGAAGTTTTCTTCCGAATCTCATTGGACAAGAATGCACCAGTAGTTTCATCAAATGTAAGTTCATCTTTCCCAAACAAAATTGTTTGTACAAGATTTTCATATGACTGAGGCAAGGAGTAAAGCAATATAATTGCTTGGTCTTCATCCTCAATCTTCACATCCACATCTCTCAAATTTGAGATAATCCGTGTAAACTTGGCGATATGATCACCAATTGGAGTGCCCTCATCCATTGCTAGTCTGTACAATTGGGTTTTCAAGTATAACCTGTTTGATAATGTCTTAGTCATAAACTGTGACTCAAGCTTCAACCAAACATCAGCTGCCGTAGTCTCTTCATTAACTAAAAAAACTATGTCTCTATCCAGACACAAGCAAATAGAAGCACGCGCCTCCAAATCCAATTCTTCCCATTCATCATCTGACATGGTTTCAGCCTTTTTATCATTCCCTAGTAATGCCTTGTGTAATTTCTGAGAAATAAGCAAATTCCTCATTTGTATTCTCCAATATCCGAAATCGTTTTTACCATTAAATTTCTTGATTTCATACTTCCCCACATGTGCCTTGCTCACCTTGGATGCCATTGCAAACAAAACCTGTGACTTTCTAGACAAGAAGCTTCACTAAGGTTTTTTTTTTTTTTTTTTCAAACAACTTGTGCACAAACAAATCCTAGCACTTTTGAATCTTCACAATCTTGAGTAGAACAATTCAAGATTAATTTCCCTTAGTGCTCTGATACCAATTGTCGTGCCTTATTGCGGAAGCGGGTAGACACCAACAATTGCACACAAGTACCACAAGGATCCAATCAATTAAATAGAGCAACTAGCAATGAAAGAAATTAGAGAAAATTAAGAACATACTACAAGAGACACAAGGTTTATGTGGTTCAGAAATTGCTTACGTCCACAGTGAGGTGATTCCACTATATTCAAGAACAAGGTACAAGAAGATGACAATTCTCACACAATCTCTCAACAAGAGATGAAACAATTCAAGGAATTATCTTTCTCTACTCCCTATGCATCACAGTTTTTCTACGTGCAATCATAATAATAAAAACACCTATAGTTCCTAGTATATATAGGGACAACGGTTTTCTGTTTGGCAGCAGTTTCCTGTTTCACAGTAGTTTCCTGTTTCACAACAGTTTCATATTTCCTAGAATTTATTTCATGTTCAAAAAAACAATTTCCAGAAGTCCAAACAGTTTCCTGTTTCAAATAGGAGTCCAAACACTTTCCTGTTTCAAATAGGAGTCCAAACACTTTCCTGTTTCAAACATGTTTTCTATTTCACAATAATTGTTTTCATCCTTTTGAATTTTTTTATTTTCTTCAATTGACAATAAAATGTGAGATTTTTTGGTGGCAACATTCTCAGGAAAAAAAAAATTCCCTTGCTTATGCAATTGGTATAAAAATAACAAAAACTAAATCCCAAGGGGTTTACATATACCCTTTATGGAGCCTAGGAACAAAGCTCTTCTTTCTAAGACCCTTTCGTATATCATATAGAAACCCGAAAACCAGAAATCTAAGCTCCTTCTGCGTTGTATTCCCCTTCCAATTCTCTTAACAAAAATTTACTTCTTAAGCAAGGCACGTCTTGCCAAGCCAAAAGCCTTAAAAAATTTATGGGAAATGCTAGCTAAATATACTGGCATATTGTGTTTAGCTAAACACATCTCTATGTGATCACTCACTAAAGTGAGTCATTAGATGCAATCAATTAATTTCATTAAAATATTACGAAAAGTCAATATCTATTGGGAACCCAAATGTACCTTACCTTTCATCAAGGTGCGGATGTAGTCTTCAACTTTTGTAGATTGATTTCCAAATATTTATATGAAATTCTAATTTATGGACTTTTATTGTTTGTAATTTTTAGGTATATAAGTTTGAAAGTGGAAACAAAACAAAGAAAGACATCTATTTATATTTGATTCAACAATTCTAGCTAATCATGGTTGCTAGTAGGGATGGCACTGGGGCGGATTTTCATGGATATCCGCCCCACCCAATTCGTTTGGGGTGATTTTAGATATGGCTGAATTGATTTTCGGGTGGTTTCGGGTATTCAAAAAATATTCGTTCAGTATTCGAGGTGGATACGGATTTGGCCATATCCGCCTCGCGGATGTCCGTTTAATCAACAAATTTACAAAAGTACCCTTTGCCTATATAAAGGATAATCTCGTTTTTCACAAATCACAATCGCCCATTCACTCGAATCGCTCCCTCACCCTCACCAAACTCTCCCTCTCACAGAGCACCAAGCTCTCCCTCTCACAGAGCAGCGATCTCCCTCCCTCCCTCACACCGCACACCACCTCGCCCTCCCTCACGCCGCGAGACGCTGACATCCTTCCTGCTCCCTGCTCCCCTCATGCCGCGAGTCGCCGAGCCCGACAACCTCCCTGCTCCTTGCTCCCCTCACGCCGCGAGTCGCCGAGCTCGAGATCCTCCCTGCTCCTTCTCCCCTCAAGCCGCGAGATGCCGAGATCCTCCCTGCTCGCTGCTCCCCTCACGCCGCGATCTGCCTCCCTGCTCTCGAATGACAAAGGGTTTCCTCCTCTAGATCAAGATCAAGATCAAGATCAAGATCAAGATCAAGATCAAGATCTGATCTCAGAGATCGAATATTTTAGATCGATTTA
The DNA here is from genome assembly GCA_003290165.1 of Berberis thunbergii. NCBI lineage: Eukaryota > Viridiplantae > Streptophyta > Magnoliopsida > Ranunculales > Berberidaceae > Berberis > Berberis thunbergii. Next base: position 41,942 of record QNQO01002937.1, on the reverse strand, counting down.
TTTGTAATATGTTGTAATTTTTTTTTGAATTTGTTGTAATTTTAGATCGAATGTTTTTTTTTTTTGTAATTTGTTGTATTTTTTTTGTATGTATACGTAAGATCTGTTTTTTTTTCGAGTTAAATGGGTGGGGCAGATATCCGCCTATCTGTTCGGGTCGGAGATGGTTTTTAAAAAAAATGATAAACGGATATACGGGGCGGTTTCGGGGACCCAAAATTCCTTGCGGGGCGGGAATGGATTTGCTCAAATCCGCCCCATTGCCATCCCTATTTGCTAGCAATTGTTTTTGTCTTTTTTAGATTTTTTACACTTCTACCATTCTATAGATAGTGTTTGTTTTAAAGAGAATGTGTAAAAACAAAAAAAAATGCCAAAAAATACTAGCAAACATGACTGATTAGACTTATTCTATTTGATTATGCTCGTGGTCAGATACTTTTGTGAGCAATGTACTTTCGTGGTCGTGTACTTTTGGATAATTTAATTATGTGACCAATGTAGACCTATGTGAATACCCATATTATTTGAGAAATGAATAAGTATGTAATCAAGTGAAATGTCAGTCTCTATGAGCAAAAAGAAGGTACTACATTTGGGTTCCTAATAAATGTTGACTTTTCACAATATTTTAGTGAAATAAATTGATTGCATTTAATGACTCACTTTAATGAGTGGTCACATAAGGGGCATGTTTAGCTAAACACAATATGCTAGTGTGTTTGATTAACCCTTCGCAAAAATTATTATGAAATTTGGTATGGGTATTCTTAGCTGCTGGGCCTGGCAAAAAACATAATTTTTTCGGAGAAACCTAGGATCCCAAACATTAATTGTCTCTCCAAGTATCTAAGATTCCAACCTCATACCAATCTCCAAACTCTGAATAATTTCTTCCACAAAACCAATGATAAAATCATATGGAATGCTCCTAATCTTCAATTTTATGTTGGAGAAGAAATTACCAACCAAATAACAAAATTCTGGACAACTTCAACACTAGAAGATGATAAACCTATTTGGAAATCATTAAACAACGAACAATTCTCAGGTAGGAATGCATATAAATTATTTTTATCAAATTCTATAGACCTCCTACCATCTCCTTCTTACAACCCCCTATATAAAATGTTTCAGAAGAAACTTTGGAAAGCCCCCATTTCAAGAGAGTTAAAATTTTCTTATGGAAAATCATCATAGGAATACTGCCTCCAGCCACCAATCTAAGAAACCATCATATTTATATAGATCCTACATGTTCGTTTTGCTTAAAGGACCATGAGAATGAACTTTACTGATATTTCAAATGAAAGTTTGCAGCCCATCTATGGCTTCTTTGTCCAAGTGCACTTGGATGGATCTCTTTTCCAAATGGTACTTTGGATCAATACATTTGATGCCTCCAAATGTCCTTGAGATATGACTTGCAAAACAATGTTAGATTGTCAAAGATTAATTTATTGGTGGTCGAAGGCACTCTGATGGCAACGACTACTCCACACCATCATATATGTTATCTCACACCATTACACTCTCCCACACCACCTGCTTTATTTTTCACACCACCATTGCTCTCCCACACCACTAATATAAACAAACATCCACTATCTTCCCCATTCAAAATCGAAATTGAATTCTTCTCCCCCATTCAAAATCGCATTTTCCCTCTCTACCCTAATCGAATCTTCCCCCATTCGATTGGTTTGACTGCTTTCCCCCTTCTCTTCCTGCTCCACTCTCTCCCCTATTCGATTACTTCACTACTATCTCCCCCAATCGATTGATGAAGATGATCGAGATGATAGAGGTAAAAAATGACCCATGACGACGTCTTATCGAAAGATGAGAGCAGAAAAGTGCAATGAACAGGCGGAAGAACGAAAACAAAAAAGATAACTCATAATTTTTTTAAAACAAATGTAAGGTTAAACTCCAGAAATTTTTTTAGCAAAAAATTTACTGTTCACCAGGAACAATGCAAGGTTTTGCCATTTCCTCGCTTGGATCAATGCGAGGTTTTGGAAAAATCTCAAAACGTTATAGGCAAGAAAGTGGCAAAACCTCGCCTGGGGCAATGCGACGTTGAGAAACAAACTTTTTTTCGGACAAATTTGCGTGACTTTAGTAAAATGGCCATAACTTTCTCATTTCAAAACATTTTCTAGTGATTCACATTGTGTTATTAGATAACTTAGAGTACTACAAATTTTGTGTTTTGATGAGCTTGAGATCGGTCTCGATCGAGAATATACATTGGCTGAAAGTCAGGGACACTACCCCGTTTCATTGCGAGATAGATTTGCACGACTTTAGTAAAGTGACTATAAATTGCTCATTTCAAAACATTTTCAAGTGATTAAAGTCGTGTTTATTAGATAACTCAGATTACTAGAATTTTCATGTTTTGATGAGCTTGAGAATTGGTCTCAATTGAGGGTTTAAATTGGTCGAAAGTCACCTTATTTTTATGTTACTGTTTTTTCAAAAACAATTTTTTGGGTGGTCTGGGTTAGTAGGAAAAACAAGAACATGGTGGTGTGAGACAATATATATGGTGGGGTGGAGTAGTCGTTGCCCATCACCAATGCTTCATTGGGCTTTAGTAAGCGGACCTAATTAGAGATAATTTGTGCCACGTGTTTGGCCATGATCATATGGTTGTTTGATGTATCATCAACTACACCCCCTAGTTAGTAGGCTCGCTTGTGTAGCCACTAACTGTGCGACGGTTGGTTTTTGAGGTTCATCATCACTTCTCTGCGCAACATTTAATATCGTTAACAACTGTTGAATCAGAGTCCCCGATTTACTATTCCACTTCGCCACAATTCAGCTCATTTTGGCGTGATTTTAGGATTTTTTGCAACTACCATTTCCTGCACGATCCCACATTGGCTGTCTTTTCGTTGTATAATCATGCACGATCTCCACCACGCCTTTTTTCATTTGCAGAGCTTGTGTATTTTTTTTCTTCTTACTTTCTAAGTTAACAAAATTTTCACCATGAATCCCAAGAAATCTCTGAGTGACGTTCATTGGCCCGCTTATGCAGAGTTTTTTTTGTTCTAAACTTGCAACCCATATCACCTTGGATGGCCTCTATCATGAATATTCTATTTCGTCCGACTTTCATCTTGTGCTGCCAAGAGATGATAATAGCCCTATCCAGCCAAGGGATGGTTACATAGCCATGTACCTTGGAATGTTCAGGGCTGGTATATGATATCATTTGGCTTATCTAGATTTGATTGATATTCCTCCTGCTCAGTTGGGTCCCAATAACTGAAGGGTTTTGATGTACTTTGGTAAAGGCTTTACGGGCTGGGACTGTCTGAACGGGAACGTGTTGAATTCTCTAATGACATTGAAGGTCAACAAAAATGTTGTTTGCTATCTAATTTTGCCTGCTTGTTTAGGCAAGCCGAAAGATGTTTTCAAGTTCTGGCAGAGGAACTGGTTCTTTGCTTCCATGGAGTTTTGGTATTTCAACCTTGATCGTAAACCCATTCTCAGGTTGTTCAAGACCCCCTAGAACCTGAACAGCTTGCAACTGACTACAGAAAAAAAAATGAAGGCTCGATTCCTTTCCCTTCTTGGACATCTTCGAAATATGTACTCCAAGTGGAGCTTGTTGATGAGAGTGACCTTTATGGCCTTAACACTCAGGAACAATCGTTGGTTTTTTATGAACGTGACTTCTAGTGTCATTGTTGTTCAACCTAGTCCTTTTGTTAGCATTGGTGATCAGGGTGCCAATCTGACCGCGAGGAGGAGGGCTCTGAGATCCCCCTAGTCCTTCTAAAAGTAAGGTCTTAAGTGGTTTGGTCGATGATGGTCGGCCTTCAAAGCGGAAGATGCTTGTTGAATTGGGTTCTTCTATTGGAGTTGTCTCTGCCACGAGGGATATACCGAATGCCATTCTTCTTATGGTTCTGTATGGGGAGTGAGTCCTAATCGTTCTGCTCTCCAGAGGACAAGGAGTAAGGATTTTGGTTCTTTGTAGAAGAACCATAAGGATGACTCCTATCTTGTTGCTTAGGAAGATGAGGAGATGCAGCAGGCTATGGCTAGGAGCCGAGAAAACGTTTATTGTACTTGTGCTCCACTTGGTGAATATGAGAATGATCTCCTTACTTATGCTGGTGTGATGTATATCAGCAAGGTGTTGGATGAGGATGTTCATATCTTTTCGAATAAGATGGCACAACTTGCGCCGAAGAAGTCTCAGGATCCAAATGTGGAGCTGTCGTTGGACGACTTTGAATATGATCTGGTTTTTTACGAGGTCGTTGCTGATCAGGTTCAGAGCTCCAAGTCTCATTTTCCTCTTTCTATTGATCCAAGTATGAAGGAGTTGTCTGATTCTCTTCCTTTCTGTTCATTGTTGTTTGTTGTTGTTCCCTCTACTGACAAGAAGGGGAAGGCCAATGTGTCCATCATCATCGGTGTCCTAGTCACTGTTGTGGTTACCAAGGGTGGCTCTTCGATCATCCCTGACCCTTCTGTGCTCCACCCACAAGTCAGCTGGAAGGAGCCCATCCCTGGGCTATCCGTATCAATACGGATGGTGGGTTCTCCTGGCATTCGTAGATTAACGTGCAAGATAGTGCACATAATCATATCAAGTCATGGCATAAGTGGTTGATGAATAAAGCTCCCATGCTTGTTTGTGCTGTTGGAGATCACCTTGACAAAGGTGTGAAGCAAATAATGGAGGTAATTTTTTGACTTTTTCTTTTATTTGAATAGGAGATGTCCCATCCCACTTATGCTGGGATGATGTGGTATGAGTATCAGGCTGCCTGTGAACAGGTGTATGCTTTGGAAAAGAGGTACGTGCAACAACTGTTGCAACTTTTTGATGCTCTCATCCGGGTAGATAAGTTTAAGGAGGATGATGCTTGATGCAGTCGATTTAAGCTCCCTGCTTTGACCTTGACCTGCAAACTTGTTGACTTGCACAAGGAACACACATGAGTCACATACCACCTTTGTGGTGGCCGAAGACACTCCAATGCTAAAGTCAGACAAGGATCCGAGGAAGGTGTAATGTTGTAAATAAGGAATTTGTTGCGTACATTAGCTTACCAACCCCATGTCTTATTTATAGTGTTGGAGTCTTGGTTCGACCAGGCCATCGATGGCGTAAATTAGGGAAGAAGATCTTCGTGGATATCCTTATCTAATTAGGAGTCGCGCTGTGAAGAGAAGTTTCCCTGTTAGCCTTGTGCTCTTAGATACACAGGAGGTAGTTCCCATTTTGAGAGTATTCCGTATATAGAAGTCTCCATGTGTGACATATACTCTGAAATTTGCTTCCTAGTTGGAAGCAAAGAGCTGTCGTAATTGATCGTCCGAAGCTGATCCTCGAGATAGTTGCCTTAGCAGAGTTTACGGGTATTGAGGATAGATGTGAGACATGTGGGCTTAGCATGCTGTAAGAATTCGAGTCATTTTGGCGGACTGCATTGGGCTGGCTAGAACTGCTTGGGTCGGATCAGTGTTGTGTTGACGTTAGGGCCCGTCATTCTTCGAGATCATCATGACACGTGTACGGTGCAGACGAGGGACCATTATGGTGTATCATCAAATACTCCCCTCGAGTTAGTGGGCCATCACATCGGTTCGTTAAGTCACTTCTTGAAAAGATACGCCGCTTATGATGATTGATTATGAATCGTTGCTCGAGCCGCACGCTTCATTAATTGAATGTGCATCGGTTTAGTGAAAAGAGGCAAGAACCCAATCCCTATTTAGGTCTTCCTTTCTGCGGAGATTGACTCTTTTATTTTCTTTACTCTTACAGATTTTGTTTTGTTCATCTTCTGATTGGAAAAATTGTTCATCTGTTTCATGGCTCACCAAAACTATCTTGATGACATGACTTTGGCCAAGGGCTTTGAGTTTTTCGAAGACAAGTATCTTTCTGAATCGGGCCTTGATGAAATCCAGATGAAGTTTGAGGTCTCTAAAGACCTGCCACTATATGCTCTGAAGGATAATCAGATGCCAATGTTTCTACCGGCGGGATTTATCATCGTGGGATGCTCCAACCTGGAGTCTGCTTCCTTATTCATGATGTGATTTGGGACTTCTTGGATTTTCTTAGAATCCCTCCTGTCCAGTTGGTGCCCAATGAGTACAAGATCGTTCTTCTCATTTTGATCATAGCGAAGGAAGTTGGGGTCCACGTGACTCCGTGGGTGATCCAGTTGCTGACTTCTCCTCGGTTGAACGATCACACCGTTTGTAAGATGGCGTCACCGGCTTGCTTTGAAAATTTGCCCGATGACTTCAAGTCCTGGCAGAAGTACTGCTTCTTGGCTCTTGTAGATTCAAAGTACTTCCAATTCAAGGGTTGTCCACTCGAACGAGAGTTCAAGCCACTTCGTAAGTGTAACTTTATCTTCTGATTTTGTTACGCTGATTGCATGCTAACTGATGCTTATGTTTCTTCGGAAGGGAGGTTCCCACCACTCTTCTTACCCAAGAGGAGCGAAACACTATAAAGAAATTTTGCGACTTGCCGAAGAAGAATGTGGAGGAGGTCATATGTCCTATCAACTTTAGTCGCAGTGGGTTGTGGACAAATTGGTCTGAGGCCTCCACTCTTTACCGATCATCACGAGTTAAGTCCGAAAGTGGGGTCCCTTTAAGAAAAAGGAAAGTCGCCGAAGTTAAGGCGCATGTTTTGTCTGACATGGAGGGGCTTTCTAAGACGCCCGCCTCCTTTGTATGTTTGAAGAAGTCCCGAATTAGGACTGGGTCATCTTCCAAATGACCCGCTCCAGTAAACGAAGAGCGAGCGCCTGATTGGCCTGCCAGAGCGGAAGCCGAAGTGTCCGACTGGGAGAGGGACCACTTGGGATTAGCAGGGGTTTAGGATGCATCAAATTTTAGTGCCACGCTGGCTGAAGCTCTGAGCGAGAAATTGATGTTGGCTATTGTGGTGGCTTCTACTAGTGCCGATCCACTTGGGACCGTTCTGCTAGAGGATCCTGATGAGGTTTCGCCTGAGATTTCGAAGTCCAATTGTTCCACTTGTGGGTTGTCCGATAGTAATTGTGGTGACACAAGCCAAGTTTCTCATAGTTCGCATTGTTCCCCATTTCGCTCCAGGCCGCATCTCAGGGTGATGGAGGGTCAGTTGGACAACTCGTTTCCTTGTCTTCTTTCGATTCCACCGAGTCGTCTTGAATAAAGGGTCGATTGTTGGTGACAAAGGAAAGGCTGCGGAGAAGGGCTCGGGAGCAGTGGCGACTACAAAGGGTGGTTCTGGCATAATTCCTTATTGGTGGGAGCTCCATCTAATCGCGCGGATAAGTTTGTTTGGCCCGGACGTAGTGAAGATGAGCAATCAGGCCTGGCACCAAGAGGTTGATGTGGATTATACTTCGAGAAAGCATATAAGCAGGCGTATGGATAAGGGTTTAAAGTACCTTATGTTGGGAATGTCTTACTTGAGCTAGGTGGCCATCGTTGGGACGGAAGTTGACGTAGCTCGTGAAAGGGTGTACACCATGGAACGTGTCTTCTCGAACATGCAGAGGTTTTATTCTAACACGCTTTTTGAAATTGAGCTACTAAGGAAGCCGACCGAGGAAATGAGGATGGAACAGTAAGTCGTTGCAGAGATTCAGAGGGTTCATCTAGAGACCCTTGAGTCTGATTTGGTAAAGGCGGTATCCGCAAGAGACACATTCAAGCAGGAGTTGGAACTGATCCGCCGTGATTTGAAGGTTGTACGGAAAGCTGCGGTTGAGGCGCGTTCTAAATTGTGGTCTCTCGCTGAAGAAGAAGCCATGAAAAAGATTGACTGGGCTGCCCAAAATCAGCAATTAGAGGCCAACGTGAAATTCAACGCTCGAGTAGCGAAGAAGGTTGGAGAACAACTTCAACTGGAGCAACATGAGCTTAGTGTTGTTAAGAGAAGTCTGGCCATGGAGCAATTTCAGATCGATGTGCAACAGGAAAGCTGGAGCGTGAACTTGTTGAAGCGAAGGCGCGCGAGGAAGAGCTTCTCCAGGAACAAGGCAAGTGTGAATTTCGCTGGGCTGTACACAATAGATTGGAGTTGCTGGTGCTGATAAAGGAGGATCATCTGGAATGGGACCTCGATCACTATAAGAATACGTCGTATACAGACTTATTAGTGAATTCTGCGTCATTGGATGAAAATGACGATCCAGATCACGATGCTCAGATTGCAACGTGTACAGAAGCAACTTCTACTTCCTCCTCTGTCAAGCTTAGTTCTTCTACTTCTGTACCCTCTCCTAATGAGGAATAGACCTTGTACACTTGTACCTTTTTTGCTTCAACTGTTAATGAAAACAAATTTATCTTGAGTATGTTCTGTACCCATATTATGTTTGGTTTCCCTATTGCACACTTTCCGTTTTGCCTTGTCGTTTTACTTTGGCATAGGCTAGTCGGGTGGATAGAAAGTTGAATAGTCTGTCTGCTATTGAGAGTTTGATCATTTGTGTTGCGAGTGATTCTGACCTGTTCTGTTGCAAGGTCTTAGAGTCACTGTTGCTTAGTTACATCCGATAGTGGGCATTCCACGGATGATTTAGAAGTGGGCTATGCTACACAGCTGTAGACCATCTTTAGGTAAGCCATTGGGGGCTTATTTCGCCTACCCGACTGTCGGTTGTGGTTGCTGGCATGAGTGAACTGTGATAGTCAAGCACATGCGTTGTCTTTGAGCTAGAATGTTTGTCCCGAGTCAGGTTTCGTAAGCTCGATCTGGCGTTCCGTGTAGCATCCCGTTCGCGTGTTGGCTGGGCGATTTATGGGTAGGCATGAACGACCTTTGCTGATAATGGAATGTCAACCCATGTGAGCAAGAAAACGCTACTTGAGCTGTGATTGATCTCTGCGACCGCTGTTTCAAAGAGGAGAGGTGGTCGCGTGGTGAGCCATCTAGGGTTCCCACCTTCCTAACCATCTATGTCCAAACAGAATATAATACAGATTCGGGAAGTGAGGATTCGGCGATCATGGCCTGTTGAAGAGCAATGATCCTGTAACGAGCCGTCGACATCAATTCGGGACTGACTAGGTTCCCACATTCCAAACCATCTACAATCATGCATAGCGAGCTACAAGTTTGACACGAGAGGATTCGGCGACCATGGTCTGTAGAAGAGTAGTAGTCACGTGGTAAGCTGTCGGAATCAATTCGGGACTGACTAGGCTTCCATTTTCCCAATCTTCTACACCCGTGCGCATCAAGCTAAAAATATGGGAGTTTTCGGCGAACATGGTCTGTAGAAGAGTAGTGGTCCCATGGCAAGCCTTCAAAATCAGTTCGGGACTGACTAGGCTCCCACCTTTACACCCGTGCAGTGGGGGCTACAAGTCTGGGGTTGGTAATTCGGCGATCGTAGTCTGTAGAAGAGCAATGGTCCCGTGGCAAACTGTCGACATTAGTCAGAACTGACTAGGCTCCCCTCTTCCAAACCAACTACACCCGCACAACAAGGACTACATCTTTGAGTTTGATCGGAAGTTGTCGATCGTCACCTACTAGGCTTACCTAATATGGGTTCGGCGACCGCTGTTCGCGAAGGGGGCAACGACCCCTTGCAAGTCGTCGTCACCAGGCGTAGAAGCGCTGATTAGATTCCCACTTCATAATCCATCGACATTCACATTGTGCGGACTAGGTGTCGGGATGAACCAGAAGTCATTGTCATCAGCCGAAGCTAACTAAGCTTAGCTGGTTAGGTGAGGGTTCCGCTTGCTGAAGGCATACGAGCCTATGTCCGTGAGCATAGTTCATTGTGTGGACAAATTTATTTTTGAAGAAACAAGAGTACCTTAAATCAGCTGGTGATCTGCAAGTGTGGTCCGTGTGTCAAAAGTGACTAAGGTTTCTGATGCTCGCGTCAGACATATGGTAGAATACTGCTTGAATAATGGGTCGAGCCCATGGGCCCGTAGAGTGAGAGCTAGGATTTATTGTATGAAATACGCTATGTGTATAGTGTAGATTGAATGGTAATACGCGTACGATGTACATCGTCAAACAGTTGAGTATCGGTTACTCCCCCTAATTAATGGGATTGTGTGCAGACTCATTGATTGGACGAACGTGGTCTTGTGCAATCTCCTTGAAAACCATTGTCTCCTCGTTTCCCATATGGTATTAAATGCTGATAGTTAATGCTGAAGCGCTCGTTTGGCGAACCATTATGTCTATATAATGGTGTTTCTTCATCGTTGTAGGCATTATCTTCTGCAGAGCATTTCGTCTATAATGTTCTTACTTTAAGGACATGTTTTGGGTTTTCCAAAGGTTGAAGGGAGATCTCCAATGTTGGAGTCTTCGAATGTTCTGACATTTGCGCATGAGTCGCGATAAGATTTGCTGTTATGCATGGTCACCTGCTCTGGGTGAGAAACCGATTGGTTTGCTGAGATCTCGTAATTTCTTCTCGTATTTCAAAGAAGAAGTACACACTCCCTCCCAAGAGTTGAGTCTGTCGTTTATGCGCTGGTGCCCTGTCATTGCTTTGGAGTACTTAATTTCATAGATAACACCAGCAACCAACTTCGGAGCGATCGCTTCCATCACTTCTCGATTAACCCCGTTGTCTCGCCTTGCGCTGGAATTCGGGATTTCAGATCGGGGTGGACTTAAACATTGTCCCAAGTTCGTCTGGTCTATCGGATCGAGCGTGTGAGTAGGCCGGAGCTTTGGTTGGTGTTTCGCGGGGCTCCCGGTTGCCGATTTTGTACCACCTGAGAAATGACCATATTTGAGGGTTGTGTCCGCAGGGGCGTTGAAATGACCAATTCTTCGTTCTGTTGTTGCTCGCGGATAACGTTCATCAGAGAGTTTGCAAGCCTACTTTGGGTACCTTAGCTGTCTTCTGGAGTCGGACTATTTAGGTGAGTCTTTATTTTATGTAGCATCAAATCCGGGTGCTCATAGTTTGTAGTCTTTTGTATCTGCCTTTGAGAGATCGTTGTTACATCTTTCTAGTAATCAATAGAGTGTGTTTGCGTAATTCTTTTCTATTTCTTAAATGATTGTAAATCACATAAGCTTCTGAGAACTAAAACTCTACATTAAGGAAAATAAACAACTGAATTAGACTAATTGTTGGCGGAGAGAAGTCGATTCGGCCTTGTAGTGAATTTGCGTGGCCCTTGCTGGATCGTTGATACTTTCACCGAACTGCCAAGCTTCGTTGATGTCTCTAAGGTTACTGAAGAGTAAACCTTGCATGGAGTTAATTTTCACGTCGATGGATTGTCGAGGAGTTGTACTCCCGTCTGTATTGACCTCTCCGCTCAGCTGGGTTGAAGAGCTGATTGCTCTTGTACCGCTTGAACGTCCCCTATTTCTTAAATGAGCCACTGCTGTTGGGATCTCGTGTGAGTGGAGTGGCGCGTCCACAGTCACTGGGTCTGGCTCTAGTTTAGATTGAGTTCTGGGATCCAGTTGGATCTGGGAACATTATATTTGCTTTAGTGCAACATAATGGAAGCCTCATGTCGTAGGTTGGTCCCCACGTATCGTTCCTTACGAGTAGTTAGCAGTGTACTTAACTCACTGGTAAAGGGTGGAGACTACTGCTTCCATCTGGTGGAGCCATGGTCTTCCCAAGATATGGTTGTAGGTAGACGGTTCTTCTACTACCATGAAGTTCAGGAACATGACCTTTATCAGTTGTGGCTTTCCTGTCACCACTGCTAAGTTTATCTCCTCGATTGGGATGCATTTCTTTCCGCTGAATCCAATCAGCGGGTAGTCTGAGGACGTCATGCTCTCTTACTTAAGGTCCATACTGTGGAACGCGTTGTAGAACAGGACATTGAGTGATCTTCCTGTATCTACCAAGGCTTTATTTATCTCCCACCTTGCAATAGAGATCGATATGACGAGAGCGTCATTGTGCGGTGCTCGGACTCCTTCGAGGTCCTTATCTGTAAATGTTAAGATGGGAATGGGGTTTTGCACCCTCGAGTGGTAAATGTATATATCCTCATGATATTCACATAATTATTACATAATATACCTCCTAACTTATATTTGTTAGTGTTTCGAATAATGTATTTTAGTTTAATTATTCTATTTTTGTATTTTTGTAGGATTTGGAGTTTAAAAGTCAAAAGTGCATTAGCGTGGCGAATTTTGAAATTCATGGACAAATTAACGAAGTGGAGCGGGAGACACTCAAGCCAAAGATTAAGAGAACCAAAGAAAAAATGAAGGAAATTAGTTTTGAATTTTGGTGGTGCAAAGAAGTGATATGGATGAACATAGCAAACCCATTTTTCCTTTTATTTAAACATATTCCAAACAAAAGGGTCCCCTTTTGTTTCCAATTGGATTTGGCTTGGGGATCCACCAACATAGAATGAGTATTTTGGTTGCTAAGTTGGACCCAATAGGGCAGAGAGGCTTTTTAACCAAAAAGAGGACAGCACAGAAACAAAAAAAAAAAAAGTTTTGGATTTTATTTGTTTTCTTGGCAAAAAGAGGATGGCTGGACAAGAATAAAGAGGGCAGCAGCAGCTGCAGTCGAGGGAGATGGTTTTGCTCCAGGAAAGAAAGCGCAAGAAGCTGCCATAACGCAGCAGCAGTAGCGAAGACGCAGCTGTAGCAAAGGCGCAGGACAGCAGCGCATACGCTGTCCAGAACAGCGTGAACGCATGCAAACACAGCAGCGCAGCAGCAGAGTACAAACGCAGCAGCAGCAGGGTGCGCATCACTGATTCGTCACGCGCCGCCATGCCGATGAAGCTCCACGCCGTCGTTGCTGTTCTCACCTTCGCCATAAGTCACTAAACCCCACGCAAGGTGAAGAGGTGAACTCTTAGATGTAACACACTAAATTAGTAATTGATTCGCTTTAAGTTTTCACGACGAATAATGATGTTTAATGATTCTCACTTTTATTTAATATAGAAATTTATGTTATTTTAGTGACAAGGATATCATAGATTTCTTCGTAGATTTTTATTATTCCGGTGATTATCTTTTCTTCTCCATATAAGCTTAGTCACGCTTTTCTTATATGTGGAATGCTTAAGAATTAATTGATTCCGGTAGGTTAGTTATATGTGATCGACATTTATTACGGTATTGTCTCCGGATATATCGTAAGTTTAGGATATCACATATGACAAACCTTTGTGTTTTTTTAGAAGAAGTGAAATCTAAAATTCATTTACATTAGGGTATATTAATGCATAAAAGGTTATTTTTCCGATTACGTCGTTTGGGATGTGAAACACGTAGTTGAATCATCATAGCAAATCAATACTAGTTGGCGCGTGAAGTCTAGGAGGGATTCTTGGAACCTTGTGATTTCTCCAAACTTAATTTTCATTAAATTCAATTCAATTTCATATTTTAAATTTGTTAAAATTTCTTAACTTTAGTTTCGCATAGTTTGTTTTTAACCTTGTTTTGTAGATCATTTTTCCTCGTGGGATCGACACCCCATTCTTTACTGCAATTGACCGCGTGTACTGTTTGGGCGTAATCACCTCATCTGCGGGTTGTGTTTGCATGCGGGACCTGTTTGACTGGTATTTATCCAGTCCGACTCCTTGAAGGACATAGATTATGCCCGGGGTCTCCTTGACTAACTCCCCCTGTCGCTGGGTCGTTCTGGTCGCTTCTCAGAGTCCAGGAATTCCTTTAGCTTGCCCCTGTGGATCAAGTACTCAGTCTTGTACCTTAGACTTTTATAGTCATTGGTGTCATGGCCACACTCTTTGCGGTATGAGCAGTACTTGTTGTTGTCACGTTTGGAAGGGTCTCCACGCTGCTTCAGGGGCCACTTTAGATCTTTCCAGTTTTTCATGGAATTCAGGACGTCTGATAGGCTAGAATTAAGGGGGGTCATGGGTCTAGATCCAACGTAGTTGGATGCTTTCTCTGGCCTGGGCCGGCCAGGATCTGACCTGTGGTCATTGCACTTTTGCTTACTCCTTTCTTCATCCTTTCACCTTCTTCCCTCCTTCATCTCCTTGGGAATGGAGGGCTTCTTCTCAACTTCGGATGGGGCTTTCTCACAGATCTGACCTGTTGTTCTCATCTCTTCACGAGTAATGTACCTCTGGGCGCCCTTCAAGAGTTATGCCATGTCCAAAGGGGGTTCTAAGGTGAAAGTTGTCACGGCTGTGTCGTCGCTATAACCATCAATGAGCGTCAACTCATTGTTGAAGCACATGACATACTCTCTCAGTGTCTCATTAGACCTCTGCTTTAGAGAGAGTGTGCAGTGCAAGCCTTTCCTAATCAGCTGGCTTCCAACGAAGCGCGTTAGGAACTCCTTGGCCAATGTCTTGAACGAATTGATTGATTTTGGAGGGAGGTTGTGGAACCACGCCAGTGTCGATTCTTCAAGCTAGTAGGGAAGGTTCTGCACATCAACTACTCAGAACCTTTTTTGAGCGCCATTAGTGCTAGTAATGACATAAGTGGTCAAATGAGTCGGTGGTCCCGTCATAGAAATCGGGCTTCGAAGGCATGAACTTCTTCGGAAAGGCCTTGTTCATGATACGGTCCATGAACGGTGGGACAGAGAGGCGGTACAACACGTCTGGGTCGTAAGCCCCTCTACGGAGGGGGTTCGGTTGGGCGAGCTTGTCTACCCTGAAAGTCGGGTCTGCGTTGGCCGCACCGCCACCTCTAATCCAATGAGAACTAGTCGAGGCTTGACTCTCTTGTGTCTGTTCTTTGTTAGTTTATGGAGATTGGGGTCTATGCCGCTCCCGATCTCCATTGACGAGTGGAGGATTTTGTTGTACGTGAATCTCCACTGCTTTAACTATTTGTTGTATCTGAGAAGACATCAAATCTATCCTAGGGTCCGTCGTTGCTGTTGCTGGTGCGGGGGTGTGAAACTGTTGTCTGTGCTTCACCGACACCGATGAGAGTGGTGGTATTGCGCCAGTCTGAGCGTTTGAGGTGTATTAAGGATCCTTGAGATATTTGCCTTAGTAGGGCTTACAGGTATTGAGGATAGCTTTGAGACACGTGGGCATAGCAGGCTATAAGAATTCAAGTCCATCTGGCGGACTGCATTGGGCGGGATTAGAACCGTTTGGGTCGGATTAGTGTTGGGCTGACGCTAGGGTTTTTCATCCCTCAAGATCATCATGACACGTGTATGG
The DNA here is from genome assembly GCA_003290165.1 of Berberis thunbergii. Taxonomy (NCBI): domain Eukaryota; kingdom Viridiplantae; phylum Streptophyta; class Magnoliopsida; order Ranunculales; family Berberidaceae; genus Berberis; species Berberis thunbergii. Next base: position 26,795 of record QNQO01002937.1, on the reverse strand, counting down.
TACAGAGGAGGGTCCGTTTTGGTGTATCATCAATGTTTATCAAGAGAAGGTGGTTAATGCTTATCAGGATACTCTGAAAGAGTTGGAAGCCGTCAGGGATAAGTATGTTTCCGAAGTGACTTCCGCGGAGAAAGAGAAGGGCCATCTTTGTGAGTAGGTTGTGGAACTACAATCTTTGTTATCTGCCACGGAAAGTGAGTTGACTGCCATGAATGAAGCTCATGATTAGGTAGTTACTATGGCAGGTTCCCAGTCTTCTATCAGCGAGACTGCTGAGAAGCAAGTGGAGCAGATGACTACAGAGGTCACTTCTGTGAAGGAGCAGCTAGTTGTGGAAATGAGCCTTAAAGAGAAAACATCTCACAAGTTTTCTGGAACTGAAGATGAACTTGTTCGAGGGAAGCAAGAACTGTCTGTACTTGCAGAGCAGTAGAAGGCTTATTTAGTTGAAGTGGAGTTCAGTAAGGTTGTTTTTTGCATAATTGAACTCCTTGAGTATATAGAAACGGTGGAGGGCTTGAACCTATTTAGCAAGTACCGTGCGATAGTTGACCACGTTTTTTCAGATGTTTCCACTCCTTCAGCGGACAACTAAGATCCTGCTCCACTTCTTCCAACTGACCCTGATGACGACGATATTGCTTATCCGCCTCCAACTGATCCTGCCGATGATGATAATACTTCTCTACCTCGAACTATCCTTGTTGATGATGTAATCAAATAGATCATGAAATTTATGTTTTTTGGCTCAAATGTACTTGTTTGTCTTTTTTTTGTCGGATCGTTATTCTGTTATGTAGAGTAGTCTGACTTGGGGGGTTCAGACTTAGAAAATATAATAAGTGTAGTCTGACTTTGAGGTCCAGAATTCGTAGCTACACTGGTCTAAATTGGTAATTTAGACTTAGAAAGTAAACGTAGTCTGACTTTTAGGTACGTGCTTCGTAAATACATTTCATAACCTAAATTGGTAATTTAGACTTAGAAGATTTTGAATGATATGCAAAGGTGGACTTGGTGGTTTTGCGCAGTGGAGCACACGTCATTGTCTGACTTCATATTTCAGACTTAGAATATTTATACAATAAAATACCTAGTCTTGTGGTCCTGACTAGTTGCATACACTTTGTTGTTCGACTCGGTAAGCGACAAGAAGATTTTTTAAGTAAATGTCTAGTCTGACTTGTGTGTCTAGACTAGCTGGTCTGACTTGGTTGATCGGACAAGAAGATTTCTAAGTACCTAATCTGACTTTGTGGTCTTGACTAGTTGCAGACACTGTTGTTGTCTGACTTGGTGATAAGACAAAAAGATTTTTTAGTAAATGTCTGGACTAGCTGAATACACTTCCTTTTCTGACATGGTGATCGGACAATAAGATTTTTTTAGTTACCTAGTTTGACTTTGTGGTCCTGATTGGCTGCGTACACTTCGTTGTCCAACTTGGTAATCGTACAAGAAGATTATTAAGTTAAATGTATACTTTGACTTGGTTGTCCACACTAGTTGGATACTCTTCGTTGTCTGAATTGCTGATCGGACAAGAAGATTTCTAAATACTTAGTCTGACTTTGTGGTCCTGACTAGTTGCATACACTTCGTTGCCCGACTTGATGATTAGACAAGAAGATTTTTAAGTAAATGTCTAGTTTGACTTGGTTTTCTAAAGTAGTTGAATACACTTCGTTGTCCAACTTGGTGATCAGACAAGAAGATTTTTTAATTACCTAGTCTGACTTTGTGGTCCTAACTGGCTACATACACTTCGGTGTTTGACTTGGTGATCGGACAATAAGATTTTTATGTAAATGTCTAGTCTGACTTGTCTTGACTAGTTGAATACTCTTCGTTGTCCGACTTGGTAATCAGATAAGGAGATTTTTAATTTTTAAATATCTAGTCAGACTTGGTGTTTATGACTAGTTGAAATTACTGAAATGAGAGATGAAAACTTGTTGGAATGTGATAGTTTATTGATAATACCTATTCAGATGTTGTATATTCCATGACCTCTTGAGTTGTTCTCTGTTTGAATTTTGGTAACCAGTATGTCCCAGATCTAGTAATTTTAATCACTTTGTATGACCCCTCCCAATTTGGGTTTAACTTCCCCATGCCTGGTTCTTTTGCATTAATTCAGCTGGATATTTCTGAGTACCCAGTCATCAATTTTGAATGCTCGGGGTTTGGCTTTCTTATTGTAATAGTTGGTCATTCTTTGTTGGTAGGCCGCCATTTTGATTGAAACTTTGTCCCTTCTTTCTTCGAAGAAGTCTAGTCCGACACACAGTGCTTCATCATTGTCTTCCAACCGAAACTATTTAGCTCTGAAGGTGGGCATGCCAATCTAAATTGGTATCATTACTTCGGACCCATAAGTTAGGGTGATTAGTGTTTCTCTAGTTGGAGGTTTTTTTTTTTGTACTATAGGCCAAGAGAATGCCTGGCAGTTTAGATACCCATAATCCTTTTGCTACAATAAGTTTTTTCTTGATGGCCTCAAGGATTGTACGATTGGTGACTTCTGCATGTTCGTTTGCTTGCGGATGACCAAGTGCTGAGAAAGTAGTGATTGATGCTAAAGTTCTCACATAACTTCTTGACCTTTTTGCCTTGAAATGGGGCCATTGTCAGTGACAATTGTTCTGAGGATTCCAAATATGCATATTATTGTTTTCCACAAAAAATTCTCGATCTGAGGTTCTCCTATTTTTGCCAGTGGTTCAACTTCTACCCATTTGGTGAAGTAGTCGACTACTACAAGGAGAAATTTCTTCTTGTCAGAGATTGGAAGCAGACCTATAATATCCATTCCCCATTATGCAAATTGCCACAGACTACTCATTGGGGTCTTGTTCTGACATAACATGCGTTTGTATAAAGAAAATCGTTGACATTTATTACACAACCGGACAAGTTTGTTGGCATCTTTTTGCATTGTTGACTAGTAATACCCAATGTTAAGGGTTTATGAGCCAGTGTTCTTCCTCCCGGATGATTCTCCGCAGATGCCAAAATGAATTTCTCCAAGAACGTAGTTGGATTTACTAGGTGATAGACATCTTAGCTATGTTCTTGTGACAAATCTCCTGTACAACATGTCACTTATCAATGTATATCGTGTTGCTCTATTCCACAACTTATGGGCCTCGATCTTGTATGTTGGCAAAGTTTCGTTCTGTATGTACACCAGAATGAGAGTCATCTAACTGTCTTCCTGATCTATTGCACATATTTCATGCGTGTCTTCCTCCAAGATTGAGCTTTTTTGTACTATGATGACTTCTTTTGCATGTGACGCTTCCTTCGCCAAGATGTCTTCTTTGTTATTGTCTGCCCTAGCACAACGTTGAACGATTGCTGCATTGAAGCTTTTGATAAAGTCACTTGCCTTTTGATGATGCGCTTTCATTCGTGCGTCTTTTACTTGGAAATCTCTGTTCAATTGATTAACCCCCAATTTAGAGTCAGCGAAGACATTGATATCTTTTACTCCAAGATGTTTAGCTAGCTGTAGTCCAGCTATTAGCAATTCATATTCAGCTTCGTTGTTGGAAGGGTTGAAATTGAATTTAATGGCCTTTTCCAAAGTCATCCAAGTTGGGGTATAAAGTATAATTCCAGATTCACTTCCCTTCTCGTTGGATGCTCCATCACAACACAGGATCCATCCTTGAGGGTGGGATTCAACAGGTTGTTGTTCCTTATCATTGTCTGGCTAATACTTGCGGCCGCCAGTGAATTCGACAATGAAGTTCGCCAGTGCTTGAGCTTTTATTGTTGTTTTTGGAGCATAGATGTTGTCAAATTGACCAAGCTCTATTGTACAACTCATGATTATGCTTGACAACTCTGGTATGTGCAATATTGACCTAAGTGGATGTTTGGTCATTACAGTGATGGAGTGGGACTAGGAGTAGGGGCGTAGGTTTCTGAAAAACACGACCAATGGCAGTGCTAATTTTTCCAAGGCAGATAATTAGCTTTTGCTCCACAAATATTTTGTATTCTCTTTTCTTCACGTATCAGGGCAGAGCTGACTGCGTGTTTTGATACTGATAGATACAACTATAACGTCTAGCCCAACTTTGGCTTTGAGAGTAATTTTGTACTTCCTATGTGGGTCTTTAGGTTTTGGAAAGTTTGTTTGCATTCTTCACTCCATTTGAATGCGTTGTTCCCTTTCAAAATCTTGAAAATGGGAGGCATTTGTCTGACGATTTGGAGATGAACTTATTGAGGACTGCTACCTTGCCATTAAGACTTTGTAAACATTTGATGTTTGTGGGCGGTTGCATGCTTAGAAGTGTTTGTATCAGTTTTAGACCAGCTTCAATTCCTCTTTGATTGAACATGTACCCAAGGAATTTTCCTGACTCTACTCTGAATGTAAACTTTTGTGGATTGTTTTTCATCTGGTACTTGAGGAGTTGGGAGAAGGCTTGTTGTAGGTCTTTGATGTGATTGTTTTGTGTAGGTTTTTTTCTAGCATATCATCAATGCATACTTCCATGGTCTTGCCAATCTAATCTTTGAACATTCTGTTGACTGGGAGTTGGTACATTGCTTTAACGTTCTTTAATTCAAACAACATCACCCAGTAACAGTATGTACATTTTTCTGTTATGAAGGATGTCTTCTTCTGGTCTAGTGGATGCATATGTATTTGGTTGTTGCCAGAATATGCATCCATGAAGCTGAGGAGTTTATGTTCGAAGGTAGCATCCACTGTCTGATCTATATGCAAAAGTGGAAAGTTGTCTTTTGGGTAGCCTTTGTTGAGATTCCTGTAATCCACACATACTCTCCATTTCCCATTTTTCGTTTTTCTTTATAACCAGAAGTGTGTTGGCTGACCAATATGGGTAGTGGGACTCTTTTATCATTCCAGCACTCAGCAAGCGGTGAACCTTCTCATTGATGGCCTGATTGCGCTCGAGGGCATTTGGCTTTCTCTTCTATTGGATTGGCTTTTGTCTAGGTTGACTTGCAATTTGTGTGTGATGATGGAGGTGTCAATACCCACCATATCCTTCATCGCCCGAACATTGGGTCAATTGTTTGATCAGCTCTGGATGGAGTTTTGATCTGAATCTGACAGCTTTACTACCTTCCTGAAAGGTGAATTGTTGTAGTCTCTTCCTCTGGTTGGCCAGTGTTCGGCCATCCATATGGACTGCTTGAGGTTGCATTGTTATCTAGGAGGTGTTGATCCATCTACAGTGGACTGGGTGGCTATTGGGATGGCTCCCTTCTCCATACTATGATTGATATTTGTTGGTAGTCTTCATTGTTGCATAATGGCATTTGCGTTCAACTAGTTGATCACCTTTGATGACCCTAACATCATCACCGATGTAATACTTGAGGCATTGGTGCATGATGGGGGATATTGCACCCATATAGTGTAGCTAGGGTCTCCCCAGAAGCATGTTGTATGTTGATGGGGTATACACGACGAAGAAGTTTGTTAATAAGACTCGTTGTTTGCCTAGTGTTCCTGCCACCACTAGCAACCGGATTCGTCCGAGTAGGTAGCGTGGGGGAAATGAATACCCTGCGTATCTCTTTCAAAAAAAATCATAGTAGGGGTTGGGCGGTTTATTATGGCGCATTTGGCAAGAAATTCATGGTGATGTGTTCTTGTTCGCAAATCTATGACAGATCGCTTTCATGATCAGTTAGACTATTCTAGATCTTCGTACGTGCCATGTAAGACGTATATCAACCCTCCTGCTTGTTCATCTGGTCCTGCGACAGGGTCCATCTTTTCTTTCCTCTTAGAATGTTTTTCCTTTAGTTCGACAAACTCGCCGATTCGTCATCTCTGGACCTAGTATTTGATTTCCTTCTGCAGATTGTGGCAATCCTTGGTGTCATGTCCATGGTCTTTGTGAAAGAACAATATTTTTTTCTTATCTCGTTTTGACGGATTTCTCCTAAGTTTGAGTGGCCAATTGACGTCTTCCCAGTTTGTCATGGTCTTCAGAATCTTCGCCATACTTGTTTTTAAAGTAGTGTATGGCTTGTGCTTTGCATCAACCGAGTTAGTCGACCATTCGGGTTTATTCTGCCCAACTATAGCTTCTCGAACTTCTGTTTACCATAGTCAGACATGCTTCTGGTTCGATACCTTTTGGGATGACTGTTGTCCTTACGCGGTCTATCATCTCGACTCATGTATTTCTTCTTTCTCGGTTCCTTGGAAAAGATTTTTTGTCGGCCTTTGGCAGTCCACATCTCTTCAAGTGATGTATTTTATGCATTTTTAACAGGATCGCCGTGCTCTTTGGAGGGGCCAAAATCAGGAAGATGTATAATAATTCTCCGTTTAGTCCAGAGGTGAAAGTAGTCACAACCGTGCCACCACTATATCAGTCAATCATAGTTAACTCATAAGTGAATCGTTTAATGTATTCCCTAAGAGTTTCAATAGGTTTCTGCTTGATGTGAAGCAAATAGTATGGACCCTTTCTAATCTGCTGACTGCCAATGAATCTGGTGATGAAGGCTATGGCTAGCACTCGAAAGAAATTTATTGACCGTGGCTGGAGGCTGTTAAACCAATTTACCGTGGTGGATGCGAAGCTGGTTGGGAAGGTTCTACACATGGGAGAGTCTGGGCTTTCTTTTAACGCCATCATATGGTGAAAGTGGCACAGATGATGTCACGCCCCAACCCGCCACGGGAATCGCAGCGTGCCGATGCGTGAACTAACACGTACACAGGCGGATCGTAACCGGCCACAACATCATAATATAACACATTCTTGATACGAGAAACAAACGGAAATAAAACTACGCTAAAGTTTGAACAAAATAAATATATAATTGATTCGCCCCGCCAGAGTCATAGCGACAAAACCAATATACAAACATCTAGTTTAGCAATATAGTACATCTGAAACACAGAGGAAGCAAAACATAACCCGTATAGGGTGGACACAACCAAAAAGCACAAAACGCACCTACAACGAAAACCGGGGCCTACGCGCCACGATCAGCTGGAACGCCAACACTGCCTGCACTCTAATAGAAGCACACCCCTTGCGGGGTCAGCAAAGCGCAAAGCTAGCTGGTGCGAGGGAACTAAATACAAATAATGGAATACTATACCAGAAAAATTCATGCCAAACAATAAATGATAAATAACAAGTTCTAAAGACTAAATCACACCGTGTCTCTAAAGATAATATTTCTAAGTTCAAGCAACAACACAACATTTCAGATTCAACAATAAGTACCAGTTTACGATATATGCCGATCATTACACGCGATTCAAACATGGTAAATATCAAGCAATGAAAATAAAGACAATCTCATAATGCTTCCTAGTCTCCTAGGTATAGCAATCAGGTTGAAACCAAAAATTCTGTATAAGTGTCTCATATCGTAGGTATCCGCATACCCTACGAATGTGTCTCACCCAGACACATCCCACAACGTGCACTAGTACCACTTCGGGCTTGTTTGTATCCTAATGGGGTGTCATCTAGCAGGATACAAACTCAAACATCCTGAATGACTGGCCTAACACGGCCAACCTAACATAATCAAAATCAAGCGCGCTGGGAGGGAAAGCAAGTAATCTCCAAAGCACGTCGTCCGGGACCCGTCCTACTGCACTCTATAGTGGCAAGTGAGTGTGGGAGCTCACCGCACCTCAGCAAGCTTCCCACATGCAATAGCGTTCACAATGTCAGATGCGAGTCATCTCAAGCACCATCCAACTCACGATGCGAGCAAGCTCCTAAACATCGGCACAACAGGCATTAGAGCGGCGTAAAGACAGTTATACTACTATCTACATGCACAAATGACAAGTCTGTACATAACCAAATGTACAAACGTGCAATCATAGACAATTCGACAATTTTTGTAAAACCACGACTATGCCAGGGTCCCAACATGACCCAAACCACCACAATAAATTTATTCGAGTCGATTATGATACATGCTCAAGACTCGGGAATCCACGGTAAAACATGATATGCTATGCAAACTCGAAAACAAAGCATATAAGTCTCATGTCCTTACACCAAAGCCTAATCACACCAAAATTACTATTCGAATCCATTCAAGTATAACATGTTTTCCAAAAATCCTATGCATAATTCATTCACACATAACTAACACAATCCTCGAAATATCTGAAAACTCCGAATTTTGGATTTTGATTCAATTATACCCAATTGACGGTATAATGTAAAATTCAATTTAGGATTTCAAATAATTATTTTCTCAAAATAAATCTTATAATTCTACTCACCTGGGCGGAATGGATTTTCAAAACCCAATTCCTACCGGTCGAAGCTCCAAACACGCCAAACCACAAATGCGGGACCACGAAAATTCTAAAACTGCAAGGCGGACTCGAAAATGAGTAAACTAGTCGAAAACTAGAATAAATAAATAAATACAATCGGCACACGACTGAAAGAAAAACTTACATGCAATAGGAATTCGGCAATCACCCCGTCGAAACCCAAAGTTTGGCGAAAACGCGCCGAAACCCTCCATACTCTGGTCTGATCGCTACCAAACTGCACAACAGCCCGCAAAAGAGTCTAAGGACACTCGGAGTCACGAAAGTGAGGCTCACCCACGCACCCAATGCCCGGATTCACTCCGAGGAACCCTCCAACCAAACATGCATCCTGATTTTTTTTGAAAAATTTTCGGCCAACCCCAAAACAACTTTGCATGTCGGTTCTAAGGGTTCCCAAGGACGCCACCAAGGCCCCAACACGGCTGATCGGAGCTATGGAAACCGATCAAACCCCAACCCAAAAGAAAAATGTTTTTTTTTCGAAAGAAAAAAACAACTGAGAAATGAAGAGGGGAAAGAGGAGAGGACGAACCGAGGAGGAGGAGGTGAGATTGGTGAAGAAAATCCACCAAAATCGTCGAGAAATTGCTGGAGGAAAGAAGAAAATCGTCGCCTCGCTCACTGGACGAAAAGAAAAGAAAGAAAAGAGGGAAAAAGAGAAAAAGAATGGGGGTCGTTTCATTTTAAGGGGTGGGTGGCTATGTGCCCCCACCACCTTTGCTGAGTACACCCCGCCCTAAAAATAATTTAATTTTTTTTTAATGGATCGATGGAACCATCATAAAGTTCGAACTTCGATGGGGTGAATTTTTTGGGCAGAGGATTTTTCATGATCCGATCGAAAAAAATGTGACATGGCAAGTTCACACAACATGTTCAGATCTATGACTCCAATCCTTAATAGGATTTGTTGGGCAAGTCTACCAGTTCTAGATCCATCGTCTTGAGGTTCGTTTCTTTCAGGGTTGGACCTTCAAAGCTCCGTAGGAACTTTTTGGATCTCTTGAAGGCAATTGGCAGAGTTCCGCTGAAGTGGATCTCTAGCGTGCTCAACAAGTTGAACAAACACTTGTGTGAATCTCTCGATCACTTTAGTGAGTTGGGCCATATGGGCAAAAAACTTATCCACACGAGAGTCCATTACTATTCCCCAAGAGTAAATAGTGGGAACCACCAAATCTTGCAATGGCAACTCACTGCTTTGCACACCTATTTTTTCTAATGCCGGATTGAGGTTTTCGCTTGGCAGCTGAGTTTCGCCAATGGGAAGGTTATCATGTGTACTTCCAACATGACAGTTGGTAGCGGGTTCCATTTGCACTGTATTTTTCATTGCTAGTTTATTCTAAGGAAACTAATATTTTTTTTAAAAGGAAATTTTGTTCTTCACTGACGGTGCCAAATTGATGTGTCCAAACATGTTCCCCTCGAAATATGATCTGTAAAACAATGTTAGATTGTCAAAAACCACCTTGTTGGTGGTCGAATGCACTGCGATGCTTAATCAGTAAACTGAGGGAAGAAGATGAATTTGGACAGAGTATAATTGTAGAGGTTTATCATTTGTACCTTCCTCATTTACCTTATATATAAGAGTAATGAACCATGTGCGTGGCTTAAGCATGCATGGCATAATGCATGAGGACGTTTTTCATAAAGTTATCCTCATTCATTAAGATACGTCATTGGGGAGAGATTCTCGCCATGACATGTCTCATTCGTAATATTTCTATCATCTAAGGAGAGATTCGTTTGGGCCTAATGTATGGGCATTTGACTAATGTCGTGGTCCATTGCCAATGCTTTCTTGAGCTATAGTGATCGAACCTACTGAAATATAATTTATGCCACGTGTTCGACTATGATTGGATGGTTGTTCGATGTATCATCAACATTGGTTCTATTTTCAACAAATGAGTTATAACAATTTTAGCATCTATGATAGTTTTCAAATACTTGTGGTTATTGTTGAAACAATTTGGGAAACTAGGAACAATCTGATGGTTAAGGAGGAACAATGGACCATACATAAAAGTTGCATGAAACTCAACCGCATGTTTACTCTTTGGCGGCAACAATGGAATACAACTCAGCAGCACCACACAGATCCATAGTGCTAATAGTTAAAAACAGAATGTTCTTCCATCACTGAATACTAATTTGAACCCCATTGCAATTAGATCAGATGACTGAATTAGGATTGAAGTTGCCTATACTTACTGGTTCACAGATCAGCTATCTTAGTAGTAGCAAAAATTTGGATGATAGCAATTAGGGGTGAGGATTTTATCCTGTGATCTTGGTTTCGATCCTATTCCGTCCCTAATTTTTTTGAATTTTATTTGGAATTGATAATTCTCAACACAATCCCTTCCCATTTCGATCTAGAGTGGGATGTGATTGAGATGGAGATTTTCAATCCCACTTTAAACTGATTTTTTAATATTTATTACTAATAATTTACAGACCATAATTAAGATACACTATCGTATGTTCATAACAAAAAACATCAAATAATAAAAACTACTAAAGGTCCTGGTGTGGGGTAGAAAAAAAAACACCAAAAGAATTGTCCACTGCTCATTGTCTTTACGATATGCCTTACATAGGCTGAACTGCTGCAAGTTGATTAGAAAATTCAGGCATATGGACAAAGGTTGAAAGTAGTTGCTCCACATTGTTCTTGCAATGTCCCTGCATGAGGATTTCATAATCACCTTGGATTTGAATAGTTGCATAACTCAAATGTTATTTTCAATCCATGAACCATGGCCAAGAATTCAGTGTAGTAATTGACAATTTACTCAATCAAGTAATTTCCTTCTTTCACCACATGTCCCTACTAACTTCAGACAAGAAACCACACCCAGCAAGCCCCGGATTGGCTTGCTTGAGCCATCAGTGTTGATGTTGATGCCATGTAACCCATAGTGATGGAGTGTTGTCCATTTTTCTTTTTCTTTCTTTATGCAGAAGGTGTAGTATGTAGGTCATAAAATCATGAAGGATGACATGACAGATGCGAGGAAATTAAGAACAGAGTGCTTCTGTAGTGTATATGCGAGCAACATGTAATCATTTATTGCCATAGGATAGTTGCTTCTGTAGTGTATATATCAAGGTGTACCATCAATAAAACCCCTCTTTGCTTGAATGTTTATCACGTTTTGTCTTGTCACGAACTTGTTTGAGATTGAGCGAGGCCAGAATGACATTCATCTCATCATGATCCAGAATGAACACGTTCCATGCCCACCCCCTAATAGCAATAATGCAATAGAGATTGACTCAATTGTAAGTACGAGTAGGCATTTAAGACCGAAAACTGAGCCAGTCTAGTCTGATTTCTTATCGTTATTTTAATAGCGAGTCCCAAAGGCTGGCCCAAATATGTCGGTTCCCATTCTCAAAACCCAGTGAATACTCGTCCTGAGTATTTAAATAAAATTAAATTTAAATACCATACAATTTCTCTAAGGTTTTGTTCACAGAGAGTCAGACTTTTCCCTTTCCGCAAATCCGCCACCTCTCTACTCTTCCCTCCCTTCAATTTTCCTCCACCTTCTCCTCAGATCTTCTCTCTTTAACATTCTCTCGTTTCTCTACTTCAAGCAACAAATTAGGTTTCTGAATGTGAGTTAGTTTATTCAACTTTACGTATTGTGTTGGCACCCAATTATGATTTTCATTATTTTGAATTTCTTGTGCAGATTTTATAAAAGAAATTGGCCAATTGAGGATTGATCAAATCTTTTAGTGACATTTGACATATTTGGTATTTTTTGTTTTAGTTATATTTCTGATATTTCTTTTAGGAGAGAGGCTAACTGGCGAGGAATGATCCTCCATCCCCCTCACGATGCATACCTCCCATCTCTTGCACGCATCGCGAGGGGAAAGAAGGGTCTTCCCTCCCTGATTTCCTCGACAATTAGAATTTTCCGTTCTTTTAGTGACATTTGACATCTTTGTTATTTTGAGTTTCTGTATTTATTCCTTAGTATTAATGTTCATCAAGATTTTGGGTAGAATAGCCCATGCTATCAATTTGAACAGTTTGGAAGGGATTATGTTGCTTAGTTTAGGAAGTGATTATGTTGACGTGAATCTTAGAAATACAAATGACATCAATGATCAAAATGGTTAAATATGTAATACGTTTAAGTTGTATACATAAATGTATCTACTTATGTTTTAATTTTGGGTGTTCATTTTATTTTAATGTATCTACTTAATAGAATAGGAATAATGTGATTAACTTATAGTAATTCCCTTAGTTCATTTGATAAAATTGAATAACCTATTTTTATGTTATTAACTTATTACAAATTTGAAATTGGAGCTATTGACGACCTAGAGCAAAAATGAGAAGCAAAACACTTAACTATTACTGATGTCAAACTAGCGCTCAACTATAGCTGCTAGTTCGACAACTCGAACTTCATCACCATCACTACAAACTACAGATGCACCTAGTGAAGAGGGAACATCTCAAAATGTATCACAACCTACTCAAGAGAAAGGATTTCCCCCTCTTCCTCCTACAAAAAATTGAAGGTTTGATGTCATTTTAATGAAATAAATATACCAATGGCAGTTTGTATGCATTGTAAATGTGATTTTGAATGTCATAGTATAATTAAATGGTACATCTACAATACTTGTGTTATTCTTTTCCTAACTCTCCTTTAAAATAGGCAAGTAACTAAAAAACATTTCTTTTGATAATAGGGGAACCTATTTGCACAACAATATAATAAGGAGAGATGTAAAAGAGGTTGTGTAGAAATGCTTATTATTTATGAGTGTCCTTTTAAGCATGTGAATGAAATAACATTTAAGCGATTTATGAATGATGTACAATTTAGGTTTGATCCACCATCTCATAAAACTATTGCTAGAGATGTGTTGGGTATTTTTCAGCAAGAAAAAAAACCAAAATTAAGAGTTTCATATCTTACAATGATCAAATAGTTTTTTCTTTCCGCAGACACTTAAAATTCAATTCAAAAGGTCAATTATATAAATATAACCACTCATTTAATTTATGATGATCGAAATTTGCATAAAAGATTTGTCAATTTTTGTCAAATTACCAGCTATTCATGAAATGTTATTAGGAGACTTTTAGAGAGGTGTATGAGGCACAAGTAAAATATTTGTTATTACTCTTAATAATGTTTAATCGAATGATGATATTGTTAAACATATTAAATATTGTTGAACATATTAAGATAAAGTTGATGGATAGAATTATTTTGCATATTTTTTGTTCTCACGTCACCAATTAGGTTGTCTATGATAGATTGGTTGAATTGCATTAAGAGTATTCGTAGGCTTGCAAATATAAGAGATTTTCTCCAACTACATTAAAGAAATTTAAGCAATGTTTAGCCTTGAAAAGATTGCGAGTAAAGGTATTTTGCCTGTAGATTGTAAAACTAGTTGAAATTCAATCTTCTTATTGTTAGATACAGTTTTAAAGGTACAAAAAGCCTTTAAAAGATTAGCGGAAGATGACCCAATCTAATCCGAGAAGACCTCGTATGTAAACTCAACCAACTCATTACGACCAATCAAATTGGTGATTTGAATACAACGCCTCGTATGCAAAAGTTATCCATCCAACACAAAATATTCCACCCTATTAACTTTCTCGTTATATATCAAACTAACATTATCAAAAATAATAGCAAATACCTTACTTACACCCCAATCACTAAAACACCTCTATAAAAGTATCCTAATAGCATCCCAGATTGATCGGTAGTTTAACAAAAATTGACAACTTTTTATACAAATTGGAAGTTTGGAACCATCATTTAATATTACAACTTTTAATGTTTGTAATTTATGATGAAAATGGAGCTTTGGTGATAGAGCAAAAATATACAGAACTACCACCTAGCACTTAAAAACAAATATCATTTAATATTACAACTTCTAATCCATTCACAAATAAAACAAAAATGCTCATTCAAAACCTCAAACTCCGAAGGAAGCTTCTAATCACTTTAAAAATACAAATACCACTTTAGCTACGGAAATTATAAACCATCACCATCCATATATTCATTACAAACGCTCATAATTTTTTCACACCTATAAAGGTTTAAAAGCTTTGGGGTTAGATTTTCCAAAAACTGTAAATTAAAGACCCTATTAAATTTAATAAATTAATTTTTATTCGTTTAAATTCCATTTGACCAAAAGTTCAGGAATATTATGTATCAACCCGGAAAAAAAAAATGCTGTGATAAAATTTCAACACTATTTTCGAGAATAACTATTAAGGTTCTTTGTAAGTTTTCAAGGATCATCCACAAGTGGATGGTCTTGACCAATCGGCAGCCGACTTCTCTCAAGTAAGGTGGTCGTCGCTTTGAGATATAAATAAATAAAAAATCCCCTCTATCCCAGTTAGAGTGGATCACCAAATAATAACCCAAACGAGTCAATAAACAATGTTTTTTTTTATTTACTAGGGTACTTTCATCTAAAATTATGAACATTCTTCACAAATTGAAATCTTTTCCTGAGAAAGTTAATGTTTTTTATCAAATATTTCGTCTGCATATGGTAAGCTTTCCATGATCCATAAAATTTCTAAAATTTACCCCACATATTCCACACAAGATCGAAATTGTTCCACAACCCAAAATTTTCAACATATGAGTCAAAAAATTTAACAAGGACACAGCATCTTCTTCTCTTCCTAAAATCCAAAAATTGTGCTAGAATATCTTAAACTAATAATAAAATGTGTAGAACAAATGGAACAAGCGTGAGCATTGAAGAAAACCAACACGCCTGTAACGATGAACACCTTCTTCGATTTACCAGATTTGTAACTGTGTTATCACCACTGTTCATAAAGAAAGATGGACACATGACTAAATCTGGGTTTTCAACGTAAAATTTTACAAACAATTAGATTTGCCAGCTTTGACAGGGATGATACTCGAAAGTTGATCGAAACAATAACCAGTAACATCCAGGTAAAAAATCTGGTTGTAATCTAAGCAACTGTAGCTGGTTTTGGGAGGTGTAGAGAAACTATTTATTACAATTCTCTACACTACATCACCAGCAAAGTAAATGAATCAAACTGAAAACAACAAGAAAGAAAATGTATCAAATCTTGACAAAAGTGAAATCGGGAGAAAAAAAGAGAAATCACTTAGTCAGAAAGATCGACGAATTAATGTGGCTGGTCTCAAGATGCACCCCATCATTGTGCGAATAAATTACCGATCAAATAAATTCGACTGGTGAGAAATAAGTACTCTGAGCGCCGCTTAGCCAGCAGTGTGTGTTTCCGTCATCACTTGTATGCTAAAACAAAATCAAAGCACGATTAACAATAAAACATATTCAATCAAACAAAATAAACAAGAACAAATCGGATTCTTAAGTGAGGGAGAACGGAAAATGGGGGAGGGGGAAGGGGAAGGGGAAGGGGAAGATGAGTATACAGAGATTTTGGGTTGCTTATATGCGATGTGGTTTAGGGTTTTTGTGCAAAGCTTAGAGTTTTTGGAATTACATTTCTAACCTTGACATTGTTCTAGAACTACTTGAGCCCATAAGAAGGCCCAGAACTATTATCAGGCCCAACATTGCCATTGCTTTTGACCTCGATTTGGGGTGTTTGTTTCCGCCTTTAAATAAGACATTATTATGGTTATTAAAAAAAGGTTAATTTATGATACACCTCGGGAACAAATAGCTAAAAGGTCAGTCCTATTAGATATCTTATTGTAGATATCTCCTGGACCTGGCCGTTGGGCAAATATTTGATGATTGAAATGCCCATAAATGATTGATGGGTGAGATTTAAATGTTGACCTCGGAAACTAATACGTATCTCGAGGTAAATCTTGAATTGATATCTCGAGATACATAATGATTTTATTTATAAAAAAAATTATTCATCAAATAATAGTTGTTAAAATAAAGAGAAATTCTAGCTGCCCTGGGTCGTTGCTTAAACGTTCCTTGGCATGTGCGCCTGGGAGGGTCCAAGGCACGTGATTGAGCATTTTGGAGGGAGTTTCAGCAGCCCATATTTTTCCCCATTTTCGAGTTTGGCTTTGGTTTTTGGCTCTATCGCATCCTCCCTCCCCATCGAAGAAGAAACTCCATCGCATTCTCTCTCCCCATCGTCGACTCCACCGAGAGAAGAAGCTCCCCATCGCACGAAGAAACCAGAGAAGGTAAGTGCCTCTTTCATTTCTTCTTGAATTCTTCTTGTGGAGTTCTAGATCTAGAGTTTCTAAATCTAGATCTAGAGTTCCTGACAAACAAAAACTGTTTTGAAATGTCGAAATAGAACTACAAATTTGAGAAAGTAAAGTTCATTACTTATTTTGATGAACTAGTGGTCTCCATACTAAGCTTACTACTAGTCTACTTGTATCACATGGTTTTGATGAACTAGTGGTCTCTATCCTACAACATTTAAGTTTAGTTTTGTTGTGTTTCTCAACTTGCTCAGAAATTTTTTAGCCTAATATACTTGCATACATGCCAATGTCTCCTTGATAAAGTTTCTATTAGTTGCTATGAACACAAACCAATGTTGGATATTCTTATGCACTGTCCTCAAATTGAATAGTCAGTCTTTGAGCTTGAAACTTGCTGGGCATTACATAGAGAATGTGAAATACTTATAGCTCATAAAAGTAACATGAGGTTTCTAACAGATGCAATTTCAGATGAGACCCCTATAAACTTGTTAACAAACCAATTGATGTGCATTGTCCGTTGTTTGGCACATAACATATATGGCAATGTCCAACACTATTGTTTCTTATAGTTATAGAAATGAGTTTTCTTATATGTTTGAGGAGGGAATGTCATATCTTGTACTAACAATGGGGTTTGAACACAAAGCCAAGTAGTAGAGATCAGAGTTTACAAGTATTTTAATATTGAACTTGGACAATATTCTCTAACTTGGACGAGGACTAATTGATGTGGTGCAATGACTACAGATTTTTTTTATGAATTTTGGATGGTTTTGGGTGAATTTGAAGCAAAGCCGTGAATTCTATACTGTTTTTTGTTTTTTTTTTTTAAAATGCATCATTTATCGATTTTTTTATCGTATGCAGGAAAGGGTTTAATTGTTGTTCGTGACCTTAAGAAGCCTGAAGTGGTTCTCATAGTTCCCAAATCGGCTTTGACGACAACAGAGAGTCTCACATCCAAGGATCATACGCTCGTTTGTTGCGTTATAAGACAAACACATCTCTCGTCTACTCGGGTAAATTGAATTTTTTTCTAAAATTTTTAATGGGGGTTTGTCAGTTATGCTAATTAATGTTTGAACCGAAGTTCTCTCCCTCTCTACTTGTAAGTTTCTATCTCTATTTCCTAAGTCTTTCCTCTGTAATTTTTTTTTATTTTCAATATATAAAGCATGCATTATTGTTTATCTTTTTCTTTTCTTTCAAAACTTTCTAAGATCTATTCTTGTTGAACATCTCGTTATACTAGCTTGCACCTACTATCGGCACCATTCTCTCGAATAGTTTACAGAAATGTTTCTTGAAAATCTTGTTTTATTTACAGTAGTGTATTATTTTGTTTGTATGTTTCTGTTTTTCTATCTTCTTTTCTCTCCTGTTATTCATTTTCTATCTCTAAAATCCCTCAAGCTGTTAGTTGTGCATTTATGTTATAACAGTTGTTGTATGTTATAACACAGTTCAGGAATGGATAGTGTAGAAGATAATGAATTGATGGAAAATGAAGAAAATTTAGAAGAGATAATGGATCCTACAAAAGGGATGCAGTTCAACAACATTAATGAGTACCAACGATATTTTCATGATTATGATAATAAAATAGGATTTCCAGTGAAAATAAAGAATATGAAAAAAAATGAAAATGGAAAACCTATATTCATTACGCTTGCATGTGGTCGGTCTGGGCAGCATAAAAGTTAATAAAAAATGTTGTAAAAAAGCGGGAATGTGGATGTTTGGCTAAAATTAGAGGTAAAATACGCTCTGATGAAACAGTGTCAGTGACAAAAGTAACACTTGATCACAATCGTGAATTGAGCCCCGAAAAATCTAGATTTTATCCGAAAAATAGAGTTATGAGCTCGTATGTGAAGAAGAAGCTAGATTATAATGATAGGGCGGGTATTAGGCCAAATAAGAGTTTTAATTCATGTGTGGTTGAAGCTGGTGGTCATGATATTCTGCCTTTTTCTCAAAAAGATTGTTACAATTATCTAGATAGAATGAGGAGATTGAGGCTTGGGGAAGGGGATGCGAAGGTCATTCATAACTACTTCCAAAAAATGCAAGGTAACAATGCTGATTTCTTTTATATGTTGGATTTGGACAATAAAGGTAGATTGAGAAATGTCTTTTGGACTGATGCATGGAGCAGAGCAGCTTACAAGGAGTTTGGAGATGATGTTACCTTCGACACAACATACTTAACAAATAAGTATGAGATGTCATTTGCTTTTTGTTGGGGTGAACCATCACGGTCAGTCAATATTTTTGGGATGTGGATTGATATGTGGTGAGACCATTGAAGAGTTTGTTTGGCTTTTCCAAACTTGGCTTGTGTGTATGAATGACAATGCTCCGACGGCTATAATCATTGATCAAGATAGGGCAATGAAGAGGGTCGTTGAAATTGTATTTTCCAACACACGACACAGATGGTGCTTGTGGCATATTATGAAAAGTTGTTTGAAAAGTTGTCCGGTTGCAATCAATATGAGGCAATAAAGTTTGCAATGCAAGGAGCAGTTTACGATTCCTTGTCTCATGAAGAGTTTGAAGTAAATCGGCATGGTTTCATTGAGAAATATTGTCTGCAAGAATATTTACTGACGCGTACTATCACTTATGATTTGTATTTGTCAACTTGAAGGATGAAACAATGGGGTTACAATCTGGTATTCCAATCTCATTCATGGATCAATATTTTTCATTGATGTCACAGGTATATAAACCAAGGGGTCACACTATTTCTTAGTATTGTTGTTATTTTTGCAGTGCTATTATATATATATTTTTTTATTTTTTTATTTATTTATTATTATTATTATTATTATTTTTTTGCAGCCACCACCTTCAAGATGAGTTGTTGAAAATGATGAGTTGCTGAAAATTCAAATGATGTGAAGATGCTGAAAATGATGAGTTTAAGCAGTGAAGATGTTGAAAATGAATGCTGAAAACTCTGTGAATGCTGAAAATGAATGCCAAAAACAATGTGAATTTGCTGAAAATTTGCGGAAGTTAAGTGGTTGAATTTGCTGGAAATTTGATGCTCAGTGGTTAAGTGGTTGAATTTGCTGAAACTTTGTAAATTCTGTCATTTTTGCTTGGGTATATTGAAACGAAGTCTCAAATTTTGTTGCAGACTGAGTTTTGTTATTTTGTATGCCATGAGACTGAAATTGAATGCTGAAATTTTGGATTTGGATGCTGAAATTTTTTGCAGAGTTTTTGTCGCAGAGTTTTGTTGCTGAATTGTTGCTAAAATATTGTTGGATGTTGAAATGTTGCTGAATTGGATGCTGATTTTTATTTGGGTGTTTCACTGATTTGGGTATTAATGTTTTGAAAATTTTACAGTGGGTATCCTTCATTTTGATTTGTGATTGTGTTTTAGTTGATGGTTTAGAGTCTAATGTCTATGTATTTTTTTTACTCTTATCTAAATTTTTTCTTAAGAAAACTCTAATGGGTATGTTTTGTTTTCAAATTTTTCCCATTATTTTTTTAACTTTATGATTTAGTCTAATGTTCATGTTTTGATTCAATAAACTCCCAAGATTGATGGGTCTGGATCAACTGTCATTGATTCAATAAAATTCTTTGCTTCGTCCAATACGCCAGCTCGCCCGAGCATATTAACCATACAAGCATAGTGCTCAAGCGCAGGTTTCATTCCATACATACAACTACTGATGGAATCAAAATACCTAAATCCTTCATCCAACTTCCCCGCATGGCTACTCGCTGCAAAAACAGAAACAAAAGTCGTATAATTTGGTTGGTTACCCTCTGACAACATTTTCCCCAACAATTCTATCACTTGGTGTACATAACCATGTTGTTGGGAAGCTACAATTATGACTGTCCAACACACCACATTCTTATTCTGAATCTCTTCAAAAGCTAGATGTGTATCAGAAAAGCTCCCACATTTCCATACATTGTTATAAATGAGCTCCCATAGATGCACCAGCCATGAATCCAAATTTGATTACTTGAACATAAACAACACATCTTTGTTTTCATTACTTGAACATAAACAACACATACAAAGCCTGTAAAGAGGAAACTAATGGATTTCCTATTAATTATGATAGTAGTATAGAAACAATAACACGTAGTTATTACACCAAATCCCAAAGTGCATTCGACACTATCAGTTTTAGTTAAAAATCTCATCCATTTACATCCTATAACATCCAATACAGTTACAACATTTGAACAAATTATGAGTTACAACACTATTTTTGCTATCTTTGAGCTACTGTAATCACACATTCCATTAACTGTACTCAACATAAGATCTCCGAAAGGCAACTGTATAAGCTTTGAGATGCAGTCAGATATCTTCTTGGTTTGAACATTCTGAGCAACAAGGTTCCAGCTATCTCCATGCTTCGAAACAAATTCCAAAAGAAGTAGAGTTTCTGCATCAGTCTATGATTCAGCTTCATGAGTATCACCACTATCTTTGCTATCTTTGAGCTTCAAATCATCCACTGCCTCGCCTTCACCCTTGTTTTCATTCTTTGAGCATTTTAAACATTTTAAAGAGCTCTCATTCTGAGTCTGCAAAGATGGAATGTTACAATTACAAAATGAATCATGAAAATATAAAATTTTTACCTCCTAAACCACATAAAGATACAAACTCCAAAACAAAACTTACCTCTGCATACCTAGATCTACAAGCTCATTCAAGTACTTCCCATTTTGGAGAGAAGAAAGCAACAACACTCAAAATACACCCAACTAGACCGACCTCAAGATCCAAAACTTGCAAACAAAATAAATGAAACAAAAGCCAGATTCCCATTTCCAACAAAAACATCAAAATATACAAAAGTGAGGTTTTTCTCATAAAACCAGAGAACCCCATCATGGGTTACAGTCTCTCCTGCCCTTTTTTTCACAAAATCATTAAAACCCATGTCTCAAATCAGCTTGGGATTTGAAAAACTGAGAAAACCCCATTACCACGGGTTCATAAATTCTACATGGTAGCAATTTCATAACAAGAAGACTATAGCAATTTTACATGGTAGCAATTTCATACATGTTTTTGAAGCAATTGTAAGAAGACTATAATGTTTGCTTGCTTTGAAGAAGGAATATTTCAAGAACCTGCAAAATCAAGATGAAACACAATAGAAGGAAAAACACAGGATGAAGCAAAAATCCTCAAAATCACAAAATGAAGCACAATCATTCAAACCCAACCCAACCCTAATACTCCTTTCATTATTTGCTTTTTATCAGACTCAAGCAAGTTGATCCAAGCTAAAACCGAAGGAGAAGAAGATAAAGACTTGATTTTCATCACCAAATCGAAAAGAGAAGATGAAAAACAGTCATTGTGTGATGAAATTAACAGTGACTTAGCAACAAATATCAACAAAAGAATGGAGGGGGGGGGGGGGGGGGGGGAATGAACCAACCTTGTTAACAAAAAAAGGGGGGAAATGAATGGTCTTAACTGGGTTTTCTCAAATATGGACAAGGGATACGATCTGTTGTGTATCGACCCAAGTTTGCTTGCTTTGAAGAAGGAAGAAAATCTTATAGGGAAGCACTGATGACCCAAACAAACGGAACAATAAGAAGATCCTTTACTTGCTTCTCTGTCGAGCTTCAGTCAAGTTTCATTTGGGGAAAGGGTGATTTCGGGCTTAGCTTCGATCGATTTCTTCATTTGGGGAGAGGGAGATTAGTCTTCTCTTCTCTGTGGAAGATGTATTTGGGGAGAGGGACCCCTCCCTCTCTCTTAAATTTCAGCCCCCCAATTCGATTTCCCTCTCTTCTCTCTCTGTTTTTTTCTCAAGAAATTTTATGCATGTGCGAGGGAGCGTCCAGGCAGTGGCTCAGGCGCAAACCCATGCTGTGTAGAATTTTTGTAAAAAAAATCCTCTTCTTCCTCCCCTCTCCTACCTCCCACCCCTCTCTGGTTTGTAGCCTCACTGACCGCCCCCACCCCTTCTTCCTCCCTCCCCCCTCTCTATGTCATTATCCGGTTCCCTGTATTTCCTCCACCACCACCAACCCACACCATCATCTTTGATTTTATACATCAAAGGGCACAAAATTGGGTGGTTAATTAGCAATAGGTGAAGAACCCTCCTCACTGCTTTCCCATGATCTCTAAATAAAACGCGAGAGATGGATGCGATGAGAAAGGGGCGAGGGCGATCTTGTTGGCTGGAAGAGATCAGTGAGAGGTGATAGAGAGAGGTCGACGATGGCAAGAAATTAGGGTGTGTGGTGCGATTGACTCTAATGAGGTCGTTGTGTGTCAACTGTTTAGGCTAAAATGAGGGGTGACCAGTCGAGAAAGGGACGACAATCAGCTAGCTGGTGTTGGGCGATCAATGTCACGAATTGTGTCTAGTTAGAAGTATGTGTGAAGGTGTGGTTGTGTGTCCAGAAAGAGACGATGTGTGGCGAGAAAATGAGAGAAGGTGCGCGATGGAGTGAGGGGGTTCGTCGGTACTGGTCTCTTTGTGTGTGGGTGTCTGGCTGTGGGAGAAAAAGAGAAGGAGATGGTCTGTTTGGTGATGGTGGTGGAGGAATGATAGAAAATCATAGAATAAAAGAGAGGGGGAGAGGAAGAAGGGGGCGTTGTGAACCAGATTGGCAGAGGGTGGAAGAAGGGAGAGGGGGAGGGGCGGAAGAAGATGAAGTTTTTTTATTTTGTTTTAAAAATTATTATTTGATGAAGGTATTTTTTTTAATCATTAGATGTGTATTGAGATATCAATTTTTTTCTTCACATTTTAAGCTATTGATTCACCTTGATATACCAATTATCAATTTTCAAAATCAATATTTTAATCTCAACTCTTCAATCATTTAGGGACATTTTAGTTATCAAAACTTTGCCTATTAAAAAAAATAGTCTACGCACATTGAGGACCACTAGTCCAGGGGGCATCTTCAATAAGATATCCATTAGGGACTGACCTTTAGTTAACTATTTGTTCTGGGAGGGCATCACAAATTAACCTTAAAAATGAGTTATTGTTTGATTGATATATTTGACTACCATATCTAGTTAGAAGTTGTCTCTGCATACAATCAGATACTAGCAACAGTATGAAGAAAACATTTACCTCAACTTAGAATTCCCACTTTTAAGAGGTTAGTTGTCTAACTCAAACAAACACCCCTTTAGTACCTCATCTTTGTAACTTATTTTATTAGGGGATGTACGTAGGATAGCATAGCCACGTTACTAAGACTTTTTAATTTTTTATATTTTTAAATTCATTTTGAAAGGTTGTCAAATTTTGTTCTCATTTGTATGCAGTTCATTTTCGCTTTCTATTGTGACTTTGACTTGCAAACTTGCACAATGAACGCACGTGAGCCACAAAGCATCATTATGGTTGTCGGTGACACTCTGATGCTAAAGTCAGACGGGGATTCGAGGAAGGCGTAATGTTGTAAACAGAAAATTTTTAGCGTACCTTAGCTTACCAACCTTATGTCTTATTTATAGTGTTGGAGCCCTAATTCGACCAGGCCGTTGATGACGTAGTTTAGGGAAGAAGGTCTTCTCTAATTAGAAATTGTGTTGTGAATGAGAGTTTATCTGTTAGCCTTATGCTCCTAGATACGCGGGAGACAGTTATCAATCAGAGAGTAGTTCATAGATAGAAGTCTCAATGTGTGATATATATTGTGGTACTTGGAAGCAAAGTATTGTTGTCTTGTATGTCCGAAACTGATATTTGGGATACTTGCCTTAGCAGGGCTTGTGGATATTGAAGATAGCTGTGAGACATGTGGGCTTTGCAGACTGTAATGATTTTGGGCTCGTCTGGCAGACTGCATTGTGCATGCATGGAGCCGCTTTGGTCGGATCAGTGTCGTGCTGACGCTTGGGCCTATTATTTCTCGAGATCATCATGACACGTGTAAGGTGTAGAAGAGAGACAATTTTGGAATATCATCAACTACTTTCCCCGAGTTAGTGGGCCATCGGGTAGGTTCACTAAGTCATTTCTTGAAAAGATACGTCACTCATGATGATCGAGTCTGAATCATTGCTTGAGTCACACGAGCGTGTGTCGATTCAGTGGAGAAGCGGTGGAAATCAATCCCTATTTAGATCCTCCTTTCTGTGGAGATTGAGTTTTCCATTTTTTGCTTTTAGAGATCCTGCTATGTTCATTTTTTGATTGAAAGCTTGTTTACTTTTGCCATAGCTCACATCTTGATGATGAAACTTTGGCTAGGGGCCTCGAATTTTTCGAAGACAAGTCTATTTCTGAGTCGGGCATTGGTGAAATTCGGAAGATGTTTGGGGTCCCTGAGGACCTGCCATTGTATGATCTGAAAAATGATCAAATGCCTATGTTCCCTCTGGAAGGGTTCGTTTGTTTGCATCGCGGAATACTTCAGACTAGAGTTAGTTTTCCTGTTCTTGACGAGATTTGGGGTTTATGGGATTTCCTCGAAATCTCTCCTGCCCAGTTGGTACTCAATGGGTACATGATTATCCTTTTCATTCTAATCAGAGTGAATGATGCTGGTGTTCGCATGACTTTGCAAGTGATCCAATTGCTGACTTCTCCTCGGTTGAATGACCACACTGTTTGTAAGATGATGTTGTCGGCCTGTTTTGGGAAGTTGTCAGATGACTCAAGTTCAGGCATAAATATTGTTTTTTGGCTCATTCGGGCTCGAAGTACTTCAAGTTCAGGGGTCGTCTGTTGAGCGGGAATTGAAGCCACTTCGTAAGTATAGTTTTGTCTTTTGACTTCATTACATTGATTGTCTGTTGATCATTGCATGTGTTTATTCACATGGAGGTTCCCTATTATTCATCTTTTCCCAGAGGAGCAAGACGCTATGAAGACATTCCGTGACCTATCGAAAATGAGTGTGGAGGAAGTCATATGTCCTGCTAACTCCAGCCTTAGTGGTTTGTGGACCAACTAGCACGTGGTCACCCCTCTTTATCGAACGTCGAAGGTTAAGTCCGAAGGTGGGGCCCCTTCCAAAAAGATAAGGGCTTCCAAAGTTATGACTCCTACTTCATCTGACGCAAAGGAGCTTTCTAAGACACTCACCTCATTTATAAGTTCAAAGAGATCCCGTACTAGGACTGAGCCGGTTCCCAAACGGTCTGCTCCAGAGAGGGATGGGCATTAACCTAATTAGTCAGCCAAGGCGGAGTCCAACTAAGAGAGAGACCATCTGCAATTAGCAGAGGTTGAAGATGCGACGAATCTGAGTACCGAGCAAGTTAAAGCTTTGAGTAAGAAGCCGATGTTGGCTGTTGTGGTGGCTTCTACTGGCGTTGACCACTTCAGGTCCGTTTCATTAAAGGTTTCTGATGAGGATTCACCTGAGGTCCCAGAGTCCAATTGCTCCACTGAAAGATCATCCGATAGTGGTCATGGTGAAGTGGGTCATCCTTCTTGTAGTCTGCATTGTTCCCTATCTCATTTCAGGCCGCATATCAGGGTGATGAAGGGTCCATTGGACGATTCGCTTTCACCTCTTCCTTCAGATTCAGTTGAATCGTCTCACAATAAATGGTAGGCTGCTGGCGACAAAGGGAAGGCCGCTGAGGAGGGCCTGAGTGTAGTGGCGACTACGAAGGGTGGCGCTGGCATAATTTCACGTCTGGGAGAGCTTCATCCAGATGCGAGGATAAGTTTGTTCGATCCGGATGTAGTGAATATGAGCAACCTGGCTTGGCACCAGGAAGTTGATGTGGATTATGTTTCAAGGAAGCACATAAGCAGGGGACGCTGGAAGGGCGTATGGATAAGGGTTTGAAACACCTTATGCTGGGAATGTCTCATTTGAGCCAGGTGGTCGTTGTTGGGATGGAGGCTGAGGCGGCTCGTGAAAGGGTATACACCATGGAGCGTGTTTTCTCGAATATGCAGAAGTTGTATTCTAATGCACTTTTTGAAATTGAGCTGTTGAGGAAGTATATTGAGGAAGAGGCTAGAACAATCAGCCATTGTTGCGGAGACTTAGAGGGTTCGTCTAGAGGCCCTTGAGTCTGATTTCGTAGAGGTAGTGTCCGCAAGGGACAAATTCAAGCGAGAGTTGGAGCTGATCCACCGTGATCTAGAGGTTGTGCAGGAAGCTGCGGTAAGACGCGTTATGAGTTGTGGTATTTTGCTGAGGAGAGAGCCATGAAGGAGATTGACTGAGCTGCCCAGAGGCAAAAATTAGAGGCTGACGTCACTACA